>JARQOD010002454.1:40049-77695 GCA_033576555.1 Oophaga sylvatica
ATCCTGCAAGCTCCATATCCTGTACTTTTTCTAGAAGTCTCCACAGCTTTTTTCTTTCCCCTTAGGCTTTGCAGCCTGGGGGGGCCCTTCCCCCCCCCCTTTTGCTCACACCCCACCCTGTTAATTGATTCCAGGTGGCTAGCCCCCACAGGGGGGGCCGGCGGGGGAAAACGGCTAACAAGCCCCAGGGGCTGTTCCTTTGTTGCATGGGGTTATTTTTTTTTAAAAATCTTGGCTCCTGTTTTGTTATAAGTATGAAATTTTCATTTTCTGCCAAAATTATGGGGAAAACCGGGGATCAAAAAAATTTCAAAGGGCCCGGCCCGCAAAACCTAAAAAAAAGATTTCTGCTTACCCCCACCCCCCCCGGCCCCGGGGGGTTTTTTGACAAAAGGGACGCCAACTTTTTGCGGAGTAAAAGGGGATGTTTGAAAACGCTTTTTTGAGACTCCCCTTGCTTATTTATGAAATTTTTGGGTTTTTTTTAAAATAAGAGAAACCCCCTTAACAAGAGGAGGCCCCCGGAAACCCAAACCCCTTTATGATGTCACAGCCACAGGTCATAAGGTGGGGGCCCCCTTTTTTTGGGGTAAAAACCCGCCCGGGGGCACCAACTTAAAACAGCTCGTGAGGGGATTTTGATGTTTTTCCCCCCCCCCGCCGCAGGGGTTCCTACATGATCTAAGAACTGAAATTTTTAAATCCCCCTTTTTTTAAAACCTTTTTTTTTTAAAAATTGGGGCTTGTACTTTTAAACGATTTTTTTCCCCAGTTTGTTCCATCTTTTTTTATTTTTTTAAAAACCCCCCGGGTTTTTTTAAGAAAAAAAACCCCTTTAAAAAAATTTTTTAGTTTTGTTCTCCTGCTTTTAAAAACGTTTTTTCACTTTTCCTGAAGTACTACGTTTTCGTTTTGGGGTTGGGGGAAAACCCCCTTGAAAATTTTTCCCAAATTTTTAAAAACTGGTGGCCCCTTTTAAAAAAAAGGGGTGTAAAATGTTGCCTAGGGGGTTTGGGTTCCCCCGTAAAAGGGAGCGGGTTTTTAAAAAGTTTTATTCCCCCCGGTCCCCGGCCCAAAAAATTTAATTTTTTAATTTCCCCCCTTCACCCCCCCAAAAGCCAGCACCTTTTCCAAGGGGACCGTCGGCAAAATAATTATTTTAGGTGCAGTTCCCTAAAATGACCTGGGGGTTTTAAGGGGGGGGGTGCCAGAGAAGCTGCAAGTTCCAAAGGGAAAGGGGGGGAAAAATTATAAATCCCTGGGGGTTTCGGGGCGGACGGCAAAAACCGTCGGTGGTGCGCTTTTTTGTCACATTTGGGGGCCCCGGATTTTTACAAGCCATGATCCCCCCGGGTACCGTGTGGGGGGGCCCGGGGGCTCGTTTCGTACACCCCTTTTTTTACACCCTCCGTAAAAAAAAGGCCCCCCCTCACGGGGAATTTAAAGGGGCTGGGCCCGTTAAACTCCCCATGTAAAAAGGCATTGAGGGGTGTGTTCGGGGTGGCAAATGGGGGTAAAAAAGGGGGAAAGGCCAGAATTCTTTTTTCCCCGTCAAAAAATTTTTCAGCAATTCCAAGGGGAAAAATACCGTGGGATAAGATAAAAAAAGGGAAAATTTGGTTGCGGGGTTTAAAATAGATGTAAATTTCAAGTTAAATTTTTAAAAATTGGAAATGGATGAAATTGGAACCCCAATGCTGCTCCCTTTCATACAAAAAGGATTTTGCACACGACCGACCAAACCAGTTAGATCAAAAAAATAAGCACCCTAAACACCCAGACCGAGAAAAATTGTGTTTTTTTTACTCTTGGATGAGGATATTATGTTTATGGCCCAAAGGGGACTTCAAACTTTTTAAAATTAGATATCGGGTCCTTGGACTACTTTCAAAAAACACCACAGGGGAGAGGAACAAAAGAACAGGGGAAAAACTATCCAAGGAAAAAAAAAAAAGACAATACCCATCACTGAGTAAGTGTTTAAAAACGTTCTATTCTCACCCCGCAATTCTATCTCCCACAATGATGATTTATTGTCAAAGGTTTTTTTAAATTTTTTGCCCTCATAATTTTATTTTAAAAATACTATAAAGACATTAAAAATTTACTCAACATTAACTGTAAAAAAGACAATTTTTTAATCAGTCTGAGGTGATGTCAGTGGGGGTCTGAACATTTACATCTTATGGTTTTTCACTCATGTCTTTTAAAAAAACAAAATCACAAAATTTTCCCTACAAAAAATTGGAGGTGAGAATGTTGTCACCGTTTACCAAAAATAATGACATTCACGTAGCCCCTAAAACCCCCTTTATATACCCAAACACTCCAGGGCTCCTATAGTGGATCAATTTCAATCCGGGGTTGAATGTGATCTCAAAAGACCCAAGACCAACTGCAGCTGTCGCCCGCCTTGGGATGCGGCCAGTATCTGGGGGGAGGGGTTCAGTCCGGGGGCTCTGATGGCTTAACAACCCTGGGTTTGGTGGCAATTATAAGGGGGGAAGATGACGTATATGGTGTGGTGATGTTTTTGCCGCAAGGTGTGAGGTGCGGATAAAAAATCCCACACCAAGGGGGCTGTGAAAAATTAAAAACTGAATTTTTGAAATTGGTAACATTTTTTTTGTTTTCCAAATAACATCATGGGTAGAGATATACTTTTTTTTTCTCATGCGACAAAAAACCTTTTCTCCCCCCGGCCTTTGGGGGGATGGCGTAAATTTCTTAGACTACGGGCAGGTTGGGGAGGATCAACCGACCTTAAAATTTATCAAGTATCGGGAATTGCTATGCAGTTCGCAGTGAAAGCACTCTGTCGCTGGAAAACGGCAGGGGGCCCCCTTTAATCGGGTGCTATTCGTACTTCCCCTGGTCCCAACGAGGGCCCCAATTTCCTACCCCTCTCCCACAGGGGAATTTCTAACTCTTTTTTTCGTTCCGCCACCTCCAAAAAGCCCCTTGTTTAAAAAAAAAACAAAAACAAAACCCAATAAGGCTCAGAGGGCAGCAAGTTTTTAGTGGTAAACCAAAAAACAGGAGAGGGAAAATAATATTAATAATTTAATCCCCCAAGGCAAAAAAAAGGGGCCTTATCACAAAAGTAATATGTAGGGAAAGAGCACACTTACCAATAACATAACATACATTAAAATTCTTTTTGGGCATCAAAACCCCCCCCGTTTAAAAAAAAACCTTCTTGGTTTTTTCCCCCATATTTTTAAAAAAATACAGGTCAAAAAACTGTTTGAACCAAGTGCTTTTAAAACAAATTTTCCCCAAAAAGCAGGGTGTACACCGCGTCACCCTCCCGGCAGGGTGTAAACGGTGTTATGTTTCGGTGCTGGGAGAAAATGAAAAAAAAAAAAACCAAAGCAGAATACACCAGAGAGGCTGGAAACTATTGGATTGCAGTACCAAAACAACCGCCACCCTGAAGTACCCCGGGGGCGAACCTACGGTGACCAGACTTCGTCACCCGGAGAGATAACACACCTAAAGGCAGAAAGTTTTTAAACTATCTGCCCAGACAGAACCCCAAAAAAAGGAAACCCCCCAAAAATGTAATGGTGGTTAGACAAGAAAAAACCGGACACAGAGAAAAAATAGAATGAGCAAAACCTGGGGCCCAATCTGTCTAGACAAAAAGTACGGAAAGAATTCGACTGCAACCCAAAAAAACCCGACAATATACCAACGTTCTTTAAAAAAAAAACCTGAATCACACGATCTCTACCCCCTAAATAGATCTCTGGGTAATTCACAAAAACTCAACAAAAAAAAATTGACAAAGGAACAAAGCAAAAGTGCAAAAACAAATGAGACAATAGCACCCCAAAACCCCCCCAAAAGGGGGGCCGGGGGTGTAGCCACTGAAAACAGCAAACCGCAGTAAAATCCTAAAGGGGGAAAAAAAAAAAAAAAAACTTTCGAAAGAGGCAGGAAAGCAAGCTGTGCCCCCAACAACCAGGAGAACAATTATTCCGGCAAGCTGATGGGAACTCAGGTCACTTTATCATTCCATTGGGGCCAGCTGAAGCCTTTTTTAATTAGTTATTACCCTCACAACCCCCCCGGGGAGACCCCCGTCAGAATCCCTCCAGCGATTCACAACGTACCCCCCCTTTTGGGGGGGTCACCAAACCCCCTCACCTGCAAAACCAGCTATGGGGATAGCTCAATGAGGGGCACGGATAACCCCAACGGGATCCCCCGAAGCAAGCAACCAAGAATTGTCCTCCTGACCAAAACCCTCCATTAACCAAAAACTGGGTTTTTTCCGTATCAAAACGAGCCCCAATATTTTCTCAACCACATCCCCCAAATTGCCCTCCACCAAACGGGGGCGGGAGGCGCACCAAAGGAACCCCCGGGTCACAAACCTCTTCAATAAGGACTTGGGAAAACGTTTGGTTTTAAATGTCCCTAAAGAAGCAAAGGGGAAGGAAAAGGGGTTAATAATTTCCATGTTTAAAAGGTCCAATGAACCTTGGTTAAAAATTTTGGAGATGAACCTTCATGGAAATTTTTCCTTGGGGGAAAACCAAACCAAGCCCCCCCCCTTAAAACGGGACCACGCCTATCCCCGGGTTGGCAACCGCGGGGGCCCTTCTCCTGAGAAGAGAAAAACCTCTCAACCCCCCCGGGCCCATTCGCTGCTACGCGCAAATAGGTAAAACCCCCCCAGAAAAACCCCCGCCTTGTCCTGAAAAAAATCGGGGGAAAAACCCGAATTGCAAAAAAAAAGGACATCAAGGGGCAGAGCTAGCTTATTATTAAAAGAAACCAGCCAAAGGCAAAAAGAGACCCATCATCTTGATCAGCAACGCAAAACATCTCAAAAAGTCCCAAGGTTCTGGTTTGTTCTCTCGGGGTTTTCCTTGGTCTGAGGGTAAATCAGAGGAAAAAGAAACGAACCCCCAATTTAGAACAAAATGTCCCCCAAAAAAAGGAAAAAACTGACCCTCGTAACACAATTTTTCCCCCGGAAAAAGCCATGTAACCAACCACGTGCTGAAAGAACAAAGGCACCAATTCGAAGGAGGAAGGCAATTTTGGAAAGGACAAGGTATCGTCTTGGAAAACCTATCACGATTACCCAAATAAAGGTCATTCTCTGAGAGACAGGGAGGTCGGAAATAAATCCATAGAAATTGGGCCAGGCCCATGGATCGGGAAATCGTTAAAAACCACTAAAACGGAGCAGGCTTTGGGAAAGAGAGCAAGTCCACAGAATGCACAAAGCCCTGAGTCAGAGACAAAAATGGGGCCACCAAAAAAGGGCCAACTCCCAAGCTTGGTACCAAAAACCCCGGGGGGGACCAGCCAAGGGGGAAAAAATGAATCTGACACACACTTTTCTTCCACGGGGCCGGGGCAAAAATTTTTTAACGGGAGCGCTCAGGTTTACCCCCCTGCACCCCTCAGAGTCAGTCTCAAATTTGGCAAAAGGGGGAAAGAACTACACCCTCTTTCAAAAAACAGCAGGATCAAAAACCAGGAGAACGCAAAAAAACCCTCAAAGGGCATTAACATTTTAGTCCCAGGAAAAAAGAAACCCAAAATTAAAATGTGAAAAAAAAGGCCCCCTGGCCTGTCTAGGGGTTAAGTCGCCCTTGGGGTGTTCGAGAAAATCAGGTTCTTATGGCCGTGGGCCACCCCGAGTTGGCCCTTTTCCCGCCAATTCTCCACTCTTAAAAAGGGACACTTCATGGCCAATAACCCCCAAAAAAACCCACGCCAAATTTCGTTCAGTTTGGGGAAAATTTTTGAGGAAAAAAAGGCAAAGGGTTACTTTGACCCCGGTCCCTTTTGGGGCAAAAAAAACACCTCCCAATCTAGAGCATAAAACCCCCCCTGAAAGGCAGAGAAACATCGGGGTGCCGTAAAACGGGGGGAAAAATGAATCTCGCTTAAATTCCTGAAACGAAAAAAAATCCCCGGGGGGCAATTCCCCAATGGGGCCCCTTTTTGGTCAAATCAGTCAAGGGTTTTTTAAAAATACCAGAAAATTACCAATAAATTAACGATAAAAATTGGCAAAACCCAAAAATCTCTGAAGAGCCTTCAATGAAGTAGGTTGAATCCAATCACAGATGGCCTGAACCTTGACCGGGTCCATTTCAATAACAGACGGAGACAAAATGAATCTCAGAAATGAGACCTTCTGTACGCCAAAAAGACACTTTGATCCTTCACATACAGTGCATTCTCTCTCAAAATCTGGAACACAGTCCGAACATGTTTCACATGAGAGTCCCAGCCGTTGGAAAAAATCAAGATATCATCCAAATAAACAATCAGAAATTTATCCACAAAATCTCTGAAAATATTATTCATTAAGGATTGGAAGATGGAAGGGGCATTAGTAAGCCCAAAGCCATCATAGGTACTCAAAATGCCCCTCTGGGGTATTAAAACGCCGCCTTCCATTCATCCCCGAGCTTAATGCGAATAAGGTTATACGCCCCTGAGGTCAAGCTTGGTAAACCAACTAGCACTTTTCACTCTGGAAAATAGGTCAGAAATCAAGATATTTAACAGTGATCTTATTCAGGAGGCGATAATCAATACACGACCTCAATGAACCATCCTTTTTGGCCACAAAGAAAAAAACCAGCGCCCAAGGGTGAAGGAGGATGGTCTGATATGACCCTTCTCCAAAGACTCCTTGATATAAGATCGCATAGCATCATGTTCAGGTACAGACAAATTAAAAAGGCGACCTTTAGGAAATTTACCACCAGGCACTAACTCAATAGTGCAATCATAGCTCCTGTGAGGAGGTAAGGATGCAGACTTGCTTTCACTAAACAGATCAGAAAAATCAGTCAAAAGTCAGGAACATCCTGAGACTGGGGAGAGGCAGAAAAACAAGAGTGTCAGTATTAACACATTGGCAGCCCCAACTGGTCACAGACACAGATTTCCAATCCAAAACAGGATTAGAAGTCTGTAACCAAGTGAAACCCAGCACAATAATGTCATGTGGGATTATGCAACACCAGAAATTTGCAACTCTCCTGATGACCTGGTTCAACCCTTTGTATCACCTGATTTATCACTGGTTTATTCTCCGCCAAAGGGGTTAGAATCAATGCCCAGTAAAGGAATAGACTTACGCAGGGTATCATGGGAAACCCACAACGTTTGGCAAAGTCAAATCCATCAGGTTAATAGCTGCTCCTGAATCCACAAAAGCCTGAGCCGAAAATGTGGACAGGGAGGGAAAACAGGGTAACAGTCAACAGAAATTTTAGTCTGAACACTACCCAAGACAACTGAGCACGCAAAACGTCTTCCCGCTTAGGGCAGACGGAAAGAGCATGGGAAGCGTCACCACAGTAAAACATAACCCATTGTGCTTACGACACTCATGACACTGAGCCCCAGAAGTCACTCCATCACACTGCATGGCTCAGGAGCTGGCTAACAAGGCAAAAACTATCTCACGCATACCTCTGCGCTCCCGCAAACGTCTGTCAATTTGATTAGCCAAAAACATAGAATCATTGAGACCAGAGGGAACAGGGAATCCCACCATAACATCCTTTACATTTTCTGACAGACCCTTCCGAAAAAAGGGCTGCCAAAGCATCATCATTCCATTAGGTCAGGACTGCCCATTTTTGAAATTTCTGACAGTACAGCTCAGCGTCTTCACGACCTGATTTAATGCCAACAAGGTCTTTTCAGCTTGATCAGTGACATTAGGTTCATCGTACAATAACCCCAGAGCCTGAAAAAAATACATCAACATCATTCAAAACAGGATCCCCAGGTTGTCAGGGAAAAAGCCCAATCCTGAGGATCGCCGCGCAGGAGAGAGATGACAATTTGAACCTGCTGTGCTGCGTTCCCTGAGGGCTTAGGCTTGAAGGCAAAAAAACAACTTACAGTTATTTTTGAAATTCAGAAATTTAGCCCGACCCCCAAAAATAAATCTGGCATGGGGATCCTAGATTCCACAACCGGCAACATAGCAAGATAGGTAGTAATACTCCGAATCTCAGAGGCAAGCTGCTCCACACGGCCAGACAACAGTGCAAACTCCATTGAGAGAAAAAATAATTCCTCCTCAGCACCCAGAGAAAAAGAGAGAAAAAAATGCAACAGAAAAAAACAAATTTCTGACAACTCCCTTTTTTTTCTTTTTCCTTTTTACTATTTTTCCCTTTTGTGGGGTACCATATAATTTTCAGTTTGGATGGTAATACTGTTATGTTTCGGTAGCTGAGGAGAAATTGCAAAAAATTTGCCAAAGTAGTAATACACCAGAGAGGCTGGAAACTATTGATTGCAGTACACTAAACTAACCGCCACACTAGATGTAGCCGTGGAGCGTACCACGGGTGATCCTAAATGCCTTGTCACAGCCGGAGAGATAACTACACCTAAAGGCAGAAAGATGAAAGCTATCTGCCCCAGAGCAGAATCCCCAAAGAAATAGGAAGCCCCCCAAACATGTAATGGTGGTTAGACAAGAAGAAAACACGGACACAGACAGAAAAATAGAATGAGCAAACACTGGGGCCCAATCTGTCTAGATAGAAAAGTATAGGAAAGAATTCTGACTGCAACCCAAAAAAAACCATGACAAAAATGCCAACACTTCTGATTAACAAAAAACCTGAGATCACACGATCTCTACACCTAAATCAGATCTTGGTGTAATTCACAACAACTTAGCAAATAAAAAGTGACAAAGGAACAAAGCAAAAGTGCAAACACAAAATGAGCACAATAGCAGCTCCAGACCCCAAAAGGGGACCAGGCTGTAGTCCACTGCAAGCAACAATCCAGCAGTGAAAATTCTACAGGGGAAAAAAAAAACAACAAAACACTTATCTGAAAGAGAGCAGGAAAGCAAGCTGTGCTCCAAGCAAGACCAGGAGGAACAACTGATTACCGGCAAGGCTGATGGGAACTCAGGTCACTTATATCATACATTCAGAGCCAGCTGAAGGCCATTCAGTAATTAGTTCATTACCCTCAGCAACCACCGGAGGGAGCCCCAGCTCAGAAGTTGCCTCCAGCATATTCACAACAGACTGGTAACTAAGCAACATGTGAGCTGCAGTGGGGCGCTAAGTGAGGGCAGAACCCAATGTCTATAGCAATTCTATGGGGTCCATACAATACTTCCCCCATAGGTCACATCGGAACTCCGAGATAAAGTTCCATCAAAGGTTAATTGGCAGACCTGTAAATATTGGTGGAAACCTGAATGACTGCAAATTATGTACTGAGGTATATGTTGAGGTTCCAGAAATAGAGCAATATTTCTCTACCCCTGTACATACTTGGGGGCACTAAACAATCATGAAAGTATCGTAACATCCGATAAACATGCATTTTAGTGCAACAATAAATTTTTATAACTCCAACCTTGGTTTCGCTGTAATAGGAAGACTTAATATTTCTTCATAACTCAAAAGATAACACAAATACTAGAGTCTCTCCAAAGATAGAATACCTTGTTCTTGTAGCAAATCTTCCAGCTCGTAGACGTAAGAAACAGTCTTAAAGTAATGCGTAAAATGTATGTTTTGGTCCCCGGGTGCAGGGTCGGGGCACACAGTCCATCAACGTGGCTGCCCCTTTTTTTTATTTTAGAACCAACAAAAAATAACCAAAAATTTTCTAAAAAACTGAGAAAACATCACAGGTAATGTCTCTGTGCTTAACAGGGATGAAAGTAGTCTTTTCCAAACAGTGGGAAAAAATGTACAGTTCATTCTACAAGTTTTAATCCAGATATCTAGCTGGTAACTGACCTTTGTTGATCCTTTGAGAGCATCAAACCAGAGTGAATTCCTCCATAGGGCCAGGATCTATCTCTGCAGGGTCAGTTCTGAGATTATTAGTTGTTCTTGCAAGGAGCAAACTCTTGATTAGGAATCGTCTGTCCTTGTCCACAGGTAGGCATCACAGGACCAAAACACCAAGATAACGGGTCATTGATATCGAATTCTGGAGATGATGAAATGTGGGATCTTTTGGTCTCCGGAAAAGGTTCACACTCAAATAACTCGTCCTCAGATGTTGAATCAGATGGAAGTGTTCTGACCTACAAAGTTTTAGTCGATTCCTGTGAACAACCTTGGGTTGTTGAGTATCTCGCTGGATACAATAAACATCATTCCCAGGGTATGGGATACCTTGGATGATGTAAGGCTGTCTCTCCCATTGTGTATCAAGCTTTCCAGTATGATGATTGTTTCTCAACTAGATCTTATCACCTACACGCAAAGGTGTAGCTTTCGCTTGTTTATCAAAGTCATGTTGCTATTTTTTGTGAGCTTCTTCCATACGGGGTAATCCACAATTTCTTGAGCTTCCATTAGTCGTCTGTGATGATCGCTCACCCACTCAGTAGCAGGCAGAGAAATTAATTTCATCGGAGACAGTCACCTCCTAGGGCAAGGTCAGCGGGTAGTTTACCTTGACGTCCGAACATCAGAAAATATGGCGTGTAACCCGTAGAACATTGCGGGTATTATTATACACATAGATGAGCTCTGGAAGTAGTGTTGGCCAGTCAGCCTTTCTGTGAGCTGGAATAGCTCTTAGCAAGTTCAGGATGGTTTGATTCATCTTCTCGCAAAGCCCATTGCACTGCGGGTGGTATGCCGTAGTTCTGAGCTTCTGACATTTGTAGCACTTGCATAATTCTTGGAAGAGTTGTGATTCAAAGGCGGAGCCTCGATCAGTCAAAATCTTCTCTGGGCATCCATAAGGTAGCCAGAAAGCTTTCCAGAGGATAGCAGCGGTAGTCTGGGCAGTTAAATCCTTCACAGGGACGTCTACTAAAAATTTGGTGTAGTGATCGATGATGGTTAAGACATAGCTATGGCCTGTCCTGCTGGGCTCTACCTTCAGATGATCAATTGGCTACCATTTTTAATGGACGTCGACTCACAATCGGATGCAGTGGTGCTTTCTGATCAGCTTTCACAGTTTTCCTAGTCACACACATGTGACATTCCTGCACCCATTTTTCAATGTCTCCCCTCATGCCAATCCAATAGAATCGCCTTGGACTGTGGCTTCTGTCTTTTGCACTCCAAAGTGACCAGACTAATCATGATAGGCAGTGAGGACCATGTCGACATCTCTCCTTGGGATCACAATTTGATGGAGACGACTACCGGTGATGGGATCCACGCTACTGCGATACAGCAACCCTTTCTTCACAAAGAACCGCTTTCGTTGTCTCCACAGACGAAGTAATTCAGGGTCAGCATCGCCTCTTGCGAATTCTACCTGGAGATTTTCCCGTGATTAGGAATTCTGAAATTTCTGCAATCACTCTACTTTCAGTCTGCACTTGTATCCTTCTAGTTTCCTCTAGCGGAGGGTCTAGACTGGCTTCCTGAGACTAGGAGGTGGAAGTTCCTGCCGAAGGGCACTGGCCACATTTTGTTGAGCAAATCGGGCGTAAAAGTTCGGCATCTCCACTTCTTCCCAGTGATCTTCATCTGGCAGGGGATCTGAAGAGGTTGGTAATCGGGACAAGGCATCGGCATTTTCATTGGACTTCCCAGCAAGATACTTGATGATAAAATCGTAGTTAGCTAGTCTGGAGGCCCATCTCTGCTCTAGAGCTCCCAATCTAGCTGTGCTTAAATGAACAAGAGGATTGTTGTCAGTGTAGACAATAAATGGAGAGGCAGCTAGATAGTCCTTGAATCGCTCCGTAACGGCCCACACGAGAGCGAGAAAACTTAATTTAAAAGAACTGTAATTTTGATCGTTCCGTTCCGCTCCTTTAAGAGATTCTCTAGCAAAAGCGATTACTCGCTCTTTTCCATCTTGCTTCTGGCTTAGGACTGCTCCTAGCCCCTTTAGACTGGTGTCGGTGTAAAGACGGAAAGGCTGGCTGTAATCCGGGTAGATTAGAATAGGTGGAGTAGTAAGCTTTTTCTTGAGATGCTGGAAGGCAACTTCCTGCTCTTCTGTCCAATGACTAATAATAGATTTTTTTCCTTCCTTTTTGGGTGACTACGTAAAAGTTCTTAAAATGGTGCAGCGATTTGGGCATAGTTAGGTATAAAGCGTCTGTAGTAGCCCGTAAACCCTAAGAAACTCTGGACTTCCTTCAAGGTAGTAGGTGTGGGCCAATTCGTGACCACAGCGATCTTGTCCGGATTGGGTCTCACTCCTTCAGCACTCGCAACATGTCCTAGGTAGCGTACTTGGGTCTGCAATAAGTGACACTTCGAAGGTTTGACTTTGGGGCCGTGTTTGATGAGAATCTGGATAACTTCTGCCAGGTGCTGCAAGTGGTCCTCATAAGATTTTGAGTAGACTATGACATCATCTAGATAAAGCAAAACAGTCTAAAAGTTTCTGTGGCCCAAACAACGTTCCATTAGCCTTTGAAAAGTTCCTGGGGCATTGCAGAGTCCGAAAGGCATGTCATTGAATTCAAAGAGGCCCATTGGGGAGGTAAACGCTGTTTTCTCACGATTTTCCTCTGACATAGGCACTTGCCAGTACCCACTTGTTAAATCTAAGGTGGAGAAATATACAGCAGACCCCAGAGCTGTTAGTAACTCTTCGATGCGTGGTAATGGATATGCGTCATTATGAGTTATACTGTTTATCTTGTGGTAGTCCACACAGAATCGGATACTGCCATCTTTTTTCTTCACCAAAACTAAGGGTGCAGCCCAGGGGCTGTGACTTTCGCGAATTACTCCAGCATCTTTCTTTTCTTGCATCATTTTTTTGACAGGCTGATACATGGCCGGTGGAATGGGTCGGTACCGTTCTTTAATGGGAGGATGAGAACCAGTGGGGATTGTATGCTTTATCTCCCGCGCTTTACCCAAATCCATAAGATGTTTGCTAAAGGCTTGATGGAAGTCTCGAGCAAGCTTCAGTACTTCTTCGATTTGTTTAGATGGGGTGGTTACCTCTCCTACATGTTTGTCAGACCACCACCGGGCTTCTGAAGCTACCCTGTACTCCTCTACTACTTGAGTCACTTGTTGGGCTTTTATTTTAGTTGAACTCCATCTTGAACTGTCCTCCCACCTCTCCTCCTGCTCCCTCTTTTACCACTTACAATCAGGCTTCCGACTGCATCACTCAACTGAAACTGCCCTAACTAAAGTCACCAACGACCTAGTAACCGCCAAGAGCAAGCGACACTACTCTGTACTCCTTCTCCTGGACCTGTCTTCTGCCTTCGACACTGTGGACCATTCCCTCCTTCTACAGATTCTCTAATCTCTTAGCATCACAGGCTTGGCCCTATCCTGGATCTCATCATATCTAACAAACAGAACATTCAGTGTCTCCCTCTCTCACACTAACCTCCTCACCTCGCCCCCTGTCTGTTGGTGTTCCTCAAGGCTCAGTTCTAGGACCCCTACTCTTCTCCATCTGCACCCTCAGCTTGGGACAGCTCATAGAATCCCATGGTTTGCAGTATCATCTCTACGCCGATGACACGCAGATCTACCTATCTGGACCTGACCTCACCTCCTTACTGACCAAAATCCCACAATGTCTGTCTGCTATTTCCGCTTTCTTCTCTGCTCGCTTTCTAAAACTGAACATGGACAAAACAGAATTCATCATCTTTCCCCCATCTCACTCTACCCCCCACCAGACCTATCCATCAATGTCAATGGCTGCTCACTTTCCCCATCCCGCATGCTCGGTGCCTCGGGGTGATCCTCGACTTTGCCCTCTCTTTCAAGCCACATGTCCAAACCCTTGCCTCCTCCTGCCATCTCAAACTCAACAATATTTCCCGTATCCGTGCATTCCTTGACCATGAAACTACAAAAACACTAGTGCATGCCCTCATCATCTCCCGCCTCGACTACTGCAACCTCCTACTCTCTGGCCTACCCTCTAGCACTCTGGAACCACTCCAATCCATCCTTCACTCTGCTGCCCGACTAATACACCTGTCTCCCCGTTATTCCCCAGCCTCTCCTCTCTGCCAAGCCCTTCATTGGCTTGCTATTGTCCAGAGACTCCAGTTCAAAACCCTAACTATGACATACAAAGCCATCCACAACCTGTCTCCTCCAAATATCTGTGACATGGTCTCCCGGTACATACCCACATGCAACCTTTGATCCTCTCAAGATCTCCTCCTTTACTCCCCTCTTATCTCTTCTTCCCACAACCGTATTCAAAACTTCTCCCGTGCCTCTCCCATACTCTGGAACTCTCTACTCCAACACATCAGACTCGCACCTACCATGGAAACCTTCAAAAAGAACCTGAAGACCCACCTCTTCCAACAAGCCTACAACCTGAAGTGATCCTCAGTCTACTGAACCACCAGACGACTAGCTCTACCCTCTCCTAGTGTATCCTCACCCATCCTGTAGACTGTGAGCCCTTGCGGCAGGGTCGTCTCTTCTTCTGTACTTGTGTGTGCCTTGTATTGCTCACGTTTATTGTACTTGTCTATATTTGCCCCTTTTCACATGTAAAGCACCATGGAATAAATGGCGCTATAAAAATGTATAATAATAATAATAACTCAGTACATCTTGGTAGGAAATGATGGATAATTTAGCTACAGGATAGTACCTTTTCAGTTCCACTGCAGTGTCACCTAGGTTTAACAGACGAATTGGTACCCTTCCTGCAGATACCGTAACAAGACTCCTTGCTGTCGTGAGTGTAGGATGCTCTGCCATGGGTAGGGATTCTACTAGGACCTGATAGTCTTGTCCTTGGATCCCTGGTCGGGCACAACACCACAGCATAGTTTCAGCGTTGGGTTGCAAAAAGACAGGACGTACATCACAGATGCGGCCACGGCAGATCTCACCTCGAGGATTACTGAACTGCTGCTGCACTGACAACACTTTGATAGTTCTCTGCAAGGCTCTTTGCTGTTCTTGTGAAGCAGTGGGTACTGATTTGCGAAGAGCATCTAACATTTCTCCATAACAGTTGCACAGGACGTTCATGCCTAGAATTACAGAAATGTCTGACTTTTCTGTGACATTTACAACCAGAATTCCCTGTTGTGGAAGTTGAGTTTCTCCTGCACAAATGGTGGGTTCCCAATACACTGTTATAGTTACAGACTGTCTATTAGTGGCTATGACATCTAACCACTGATCTGGAGGTTGCATAAGGAGGTTAGGGTCCCAATGTCTTTCAAAAGTATCTTTGGTTATTTTGGTGACCTGGGAACCAGTGTCTAACAGTGCAGTAAATGGAACTCCATTGATGCGAATGGTCACTTCCGGACGAGGTCCAACATATCTGGAGAACCAAGTAACATTTTCGGGACCTACCGTCTGTCCTCCCGAGGGGCGGTCCTCTACCTCGGGGGTTGCTCTTTTAAATGCCAACGATGACATTCCAAATGTCCAGTTCGATGACAATATCTGCAGATTGGCCTACCCTGCTTGTCAAAACGGTCGGTGGATCTTCTCCCGGATGGGCTAGTGCGGTCAGCAGGGAATTCCATTTGTGTTCTGGGCATAGCTTTTAGTAGCGGGCTCTCTAGCTTTTCTATTTTCTTGCAGAGCTCGGCTAGTCCGCTAGCTAACTCCGCCATCTGTTTCTGTAATTCTATCACAGCAGTAGTATTTGGAGCCTGCGTTTGGGTGGCTTGCGACAGCAGGACGTTACTTTTTGGAAAATTATGCAACAATTGAACTGCTGTATCACTAGCAAAAGTAGATAGTTCAAGTTTTTTAGCCTCTGGGCGAAATTCTCTCCCTAAAATCTGAATAGCAAGTTCTTTGAATTCTTGGAAGTAGCAATCTGCATGCTGGAGTGCTAACATTTTTAGTTGACTGCGTAGTGTTTCGTGGCAGCTCCTTCAATAAACTGCTCTTTCAGGACTTCATCTGTAAATCTGGCCTCCTGGGGTTCCACGTGTATTATAGCTCGCCAAGCTTCTTGCAAGGATAAAGCATAGTCTCTTAGTGACTCATTAACGTCTTGTTTTTTTCCAAAAAAATGCATTTTTAATTCTGATGCAGAGCAGACCTCAAATACCTCAAAACCTTTTCTCGGTCCCGGCCTTGGGAAGATGGCAGTAAATTTCATTAGACTAACGGTGCTGCAGGTAGGGGAAGGATCAACCGACCTTAATTTGATCAGAGTATCCGGGAAATCTGCAATGCAGTTCTGCAGTCTCAGCACTCTGTTGCTGGAAAACACAGGGCACTCTGGGTGCTATTAGTACTTCCCGCTGGTCCCAAATGAGGAGCCCCAATTTCCTAACTCCTCTCACCACGGGAACCACTCGTAACTCTTCGTTTTCAGTCTCACACCACCTCCAACTGCCACTTGTTTCAAATCAGAAAAACAAGTTGCAATGCCCAACTAAGGCAGCAGAAGGCAGCATAGTACTACTAGAGGTAATACCAAAACAAAGCAGGAGAGGGCAGCATAATATTAAATAATTTACCTCCTTCCAAGGCAAAACAAGGAGCCGGTATCACAATTGTAATCATGTAAGGAAAAGAGCACACTTACCATATAACATATAACATACATTAATAATGGTTTTTCTGGTCACTACACAGACACGTATCTGTTCCTACAGTAGGGTGTCGTCATTGGCAACAGTCTTGCAGACAGGGTTATGCCAGACTTGATTGTTCGTTGGGCAATATGCTTTCTCCCAGCCTTGTACAGTCTCCGCAGCCAACATCCACTTAGCTTTCGGCCAGGGGACTCTACAAATGTTCAGGGAGTCACTGCAATACATGCACTTTTGCAATGGACAGGAAGACATCCTATTCTCTACCACATGGTGTGAATCACGCCTAAGAATCTGTCATAAATTATGATTGATTCCCACCATGTGGTTTATTGCATTGAAGGCTGTTTGTGCAATGTCAGGTACATTGTGTGCACTACCAAGAAGCTCAAAAAGTGAATAGCAGAGCATATACCGTATATACTCATGTATAAGCCGACCCGTGTGTAAGCCGACCCCCCTAATTTTGCCACAAAAAACTGGGAAAACTTATTGACTCGTGTATAAGCCGGGTGTATAAACTGCCCTCCTGCTCTGTGCTGCCCCGTCCTGCTCCTTGCTCCCCCATCCAGCTCTGTGCTCCCCCATTCTCCTCTGTACTCCCCCCTCCTGCTCCGTCCTCTGCTGTGCTCCCTCATTCCTTCTCCATCCTCCTGTGCCCCCCCGTCCTGCTCCGTGCTCCTCTGTGCCCTCCATCCTCTCCCCCCATCCTGCTCGGTGCTCCTCTGTGCCCTCCATCCTCCCCCGTCCTGCTCCGTGCTCATTGTCCTCCTCCATGCTTCCCCCGTCCTCCCCCCCGTCCTCCTCCATGCTTCCCCGTCCTGCTCCATGCTTCCCCGTCCTCCTCCATGCTTCCCCCATCCTCCGTTCTCCCCCCGGTTCTCCTCCATGCTTCCCCCGTCCACCGTTCTCCCCCCCGTCCTGCTCCATGCTTCCCCCGTCCTCCGTTCTCCCCCCGGTCCTCCTCCATGCTTCCCCCGTCCACCGTTCTATCCCCCGTCCAGCTCCATGCTCCTTGTCCTCTCCTCCATCATACTCACCCCTCCCCGTGCCATCGCTGAGCGTCCCTGCAATCCTGCGTTCTCCCCGGCTTCCTGCAGCTCTCCAGCACTGAGCGGTGATGTAATACCGCTCATTAAGGCCATGAATATGAAAGCCACACCCATGGGAGTGGCGTCGCGTCCATATTACATGACCTTAATGAGCGGGTATTACATCACCGCTCAGTGCTGGAGAGCTGCAGGAAGCCGGGGAGAACGCAGGATTGCAGGGATCCTCAGCGATGGCACGGGGAAGGGTGAGTATGATCCCAGCCACCGGCTCATGCCGCGGCATCCCTCTCCCGCTGGTTTCTGCCCTATGACTCGTGTATAAGCCGAGGGGGCATTTTCAGCACGAAAAAAGGTGCTGAAAATCTCGGCTTATACACGAGTATATACGGTAAATAATATTAGCAACAAGAACAGTACCTACCCAGGTGCGGCTAAGAATTTTGCTACCATCACAATAGTGATTTATGACATTTTAAATTTCATGGTATAGAGAAAATTATGTCTCCAACCAGAGGGGGGAATTGGTAAAAACACTTGACACTAAGGAATGCTTTTTGGATTTTGAAATCAAATACAAAGTTTCCTAATGGGATGAACTACAAAAAAGATTTATTTTATATTTTTTAATAATTCAACTCTCGTTATAGTTCACCTTCTGATGTGCCAATTTGCCTGCTATATGACAGCCAATATTTTCTTGCTCAGGTTTTTTTCCTTTGTCTTTGGAATTTCAGATAATCAATGGTTAATTATTGCAGCCTACAGCTGTTGTTTCTAAATGCAATTATCATCCCTTTGAATGTGATTCATATCTACCGATATATATCTTGCGTTTTTTGCAAACCTATATCCTGTGACTAAAGGCGCCTGTGTGGCATCAGAAATGGGGCAGGTTTTATATGGTTTCCTTGGATCCTTTTTTAATAGCTTGTGATTAAACTGGATTTTAACATTGGACGGTTGTGTCGGATTCCTTCCTTCCTCCTCTTCATGGCTGTGCCTCACCAGGAGAAGCTGCACCCTCCTCATATATCTCCATTATGTACATCGATTACCATGCAGGTGGTGAGCTCCATTCATTTTCCTTTTTCCTTTCTCTGTTTGCACAAAACAGTGGATTTAACCCTTTTGTTGCCTCCCTGCAGTTTACTTAGAGAACTATGTTTTTAGCTGGACAGTGAAAGTGTTAAATCTTGTGCCAAGTTAGTGATAAAATGTGAAGGTCAGTACTGTTACTTTTGACAGTCTATAAAACTGCGCCACAGAATCCTGATCAAAAAGCCACCAATATGCTTTAAAAGGAACCTTACTTCCCATCTAAAGTGAAGTCACCGCTAACTCTCCAAATTTTGAGCATGCACACAACTTTCGATTTCCCTGGGAACCTGCAATGAAGTTGGGTATGCGGATCCCAGCTTCATTGGCACACTGCCAGATAGGTAGTAGTGATGCTGAATTTCTGCTAGTTGTGAAGAGCTGGAGCTAATGTATCTTCTGAAAATCATGAACAAGAGGGAGGATTATTGCAGGGAAATCAATGCCCCATGACTAGTCACCCACTGATTTACACAGCTCGAGCACAAGTTTAAAGTTAAAGGAGTTGTTCACAACAGCCCTATCTCAATTCCTATGTTTCCCTTTTGTAAAATAACACCTATATGCTACTCCGGCGCCAGCTCTGTTCTAGTGGTGTCGGCACTGAGTCTCCTTGGGATCATGTGACATTGTTTTGTCACACGATCTCTTCAACCCATCAATGCTGCCTTCACTCTCCCCCACCTTTAGACAAATTCAGACATCCAGAGGAAGTGAGAGCTACTGCTGATCTCTAATAATCTCCGGATGTCAGTTACATCAAAAAGTGGGGAGACTGATGGGGCCGCTGGCCTCGAATGACACGGGTGACGAAATGAGTATAAGGCCGGTGTCACATTAAATGTATTTAAAATCGGTCCAAGTCTTCCTGCCGAGAGTCGCACTAGTGTTCTCCGTATGGTCATCAGTGTGTAAGGCCTCTTTCACACTTCCGTTGTGTGACGTCCGCCCATCCGTGAAAATGGCGGATCCGTCAGAAAAGTAAAAAAACGGATGCAAAACTGGTCAGTTTTCTGACGGATCCGCCAAGAAGATTTCACCCGGAAATGATGGAAATTTTGTTCCGGAAATGTAAGTCCGGACGAGAGAGAGAGAGAGAGAGAGAGAGAGCCCGGACAGTGTTTTCTGCATTTTACTATGGTTTTGAATAGAGGCGACGGAGAGGCGACGGATCCGCAGGCGGATTCCGTCAATAACGGATGCCGGCGGATCCGCCGCCCATAGGCGGCCATTATACAAAATGGCGGATGTGGCGGATCCGCCATTGTCCGCCATTTTGGCGGTCAAAAAAAACGTTGCATTGGACGTTTTTTTGAAATGACGGACGCCAATTTTTTGGCGGATCCGTCCAAAAACGGACCTAACGGACGACCATCCGTCAAAATCCGTCACTAATGCAAGTCTATGGGAAAAAAACGGATCCGCCAAAAAAAAATGGCGGATCCGTTTTTTTCACATTTTGACGGATTTTGACTGACATCGCACGACTGAAGTGTGAAAGAGGCCTAATACGTTTCCAATGCGATGATGCGATTTTCTCCCACCCATGTATCCGTATGGCATCTGTATGACATGTGTATGGCTTTACATTTCTCACTGACTTTCCACATTAAATTAAATTGCTAAATATCCTTAAATTAATAAAAACCTAATCAAGGAGCCTATATATTCGCTCCCCAACAAGTTCCCTCCTTCAATCTTTCACATCGAGGCCCTGCTGGTGTATTGGCTTTGCTGGTTTGTGTCAAACATGTGTGACAGGCTAACCTTCAGCACAACTGAGCAGGTTCTTTTCCATTGGGTCTTGTCTCAACATTTTGGGGAGCCTTACCCAGTGATTGTTGATCCGAGGAGGCGGAGACGAATGTGGGTACATCTGCTTTTGAGGCGACGGCAGGCTAAGGGACATTTCCACCGACTGTAAGGTTCTTTACACAGCCATTCTGACAAGTTCTATCAGTACTGTCGGATGAATCTGGCTACATTTGACCTTCTTCTGGAGGCTGTGTGACCTGGTATAACTGGAGAGCCCACCACGGCAGTTGGGATACTCGGTACCGGGCTGCTTTTTAAAGGGAAGCACAAAAAAACACAGTAAAACCAAAAATACTCTGTTGCAAAAAGAATAATAGTAAACGGCAAGTGCCAGTAAAAAAAAGTGGAAAAACAAGGGTATTTGGTTAATACGTTTTTTGCAAAAAATGTATATTAAGCTGCTCTACCAAATCGTCAAGGTTTTACTGTGTTTTTTTTGTGTTTTCAGTTTTCTGGTGGTGTGAACAGCGTCTCTACAGGCCTGCTCACTGTGTGCAGGTCTCATGTGTTTCTGCTTTTTAAAGGGGCAGTGTCATGGCAGCAGTGACCCAAGCCATGGCCTTGGGCGTCCAATAAAAGGGGAAAATGATGAAAAAGTGGAAAGATAAAGAGTTTGTAATAAAGTGTTCATGACGCCACCTGTGGTACCCAGCCTGGGATGAGACCATCCTCCCGTAGGGTACGTCCAGGGTGCCCTGCTGCAATAGTCTGTGTTGGGTGCAGGTGATAGAGTCCTGGGTGGTGCTCGCACCTTACCTGTGAGTGGGGTACCACACCTCTAGATGAGGTGCAGTACCTCTGTGGCGACTGGACCCTCAGGGGCGCCACATAACCTTCAAGGACACCAAGATGCGCAAATGTATTTCGGCAGAGGAGAGGCTTCTACTTATATCACGGTATGTATTCACCCTATATTTCTGTGATTTTAAATACCTTTTGCTTTTTGAAACCAGCTCCAGCCTTCCTTTTTGTCGAAATATTGTCTGTATGTTTCCCACATCTTAACTTAAATTGCTTCCTCACATTTTGTCCTTTTCACTCCCTGATGTTTGTCATAATGATCTGTTCCTTAGCATTGAATAGTGTTGTCTATTGTTGATCCAGGGCTTAGTTTGGTATGTAGCTTACTTTTATGATGGCCTACACTGTTAAGATTATGTGTGGAGATGTAAATTTCTAAATTTCTGTTTGTTTCTTATTAATTTTAGATTTCTACCCACTGGTCTCTCCTATTCGGCACTTCATTTGGAGTTTTTGATTAGGAAATCTACCATCTCAGGCATTGTATGTTCTACTTGTACAGAAATATGGACCCGCCTTTATAATTCTGTAATGCCTGTGCCCAAAAAAGAAAACTGGCTGCGAATAGCCCGTGGCTTTGAGGAAACGTGCCATTTCTCCAACTGCATAGGATCCCTGGATGGGAAGCACATCTGTATTCGTAAGCTGCCAAACTCAGGGTCCCAATATTACAATTACAAACAATTTTTTTCTGTAGTGCTGTTGGCCCTGGTCGACAGCACATACAGCTTTATAATTGGCGATATTAGTGCCTATGGAAGAACTAGAGACTCCAGAGTCTTCAATTCTTCCATAATGGGTCAGCAGCTGCGAATTAATGATTTGGACATCCCACCTCCATGTATCCTACCGGGTCAAGTTTGGAAGCGGTTCCTTATGTCATGGTGGCTGATGAGTAGAGTTGAGCGATACTTTCCGATACCAATAAGTATCGGATCGGAATTGGTATCGCCGATACCCAAAAAGTATCGGCGATACCCGATACCGATACCGGAAATCCAATGTAAGTCTATGGGAACAAAATATCGGAATTAAAAAAAACATTCTTGCCTTGTTGGTTAATTGTACATGAAGGAAAACAACAAAGAGTAATGTAGAATGTATTGGGGGAGGTTGAGGAGACATTAAAGGCATAGATGTTTAACCCAATCAAATGGAATAGCATTAATATTTTTTTTTTTTAAAGATGTTCGGATTGACGAAGAAATTGACAATGTTGTTAACCTTTTTTCTATTTTGGCAAATATGTATGTTTCACAACTTCCATGCTCTTCACCTTTTTAACTTTTGCCACACTTTCTCCTTCATAATCTTCAGCAGCATCATCTTTTTCATCCAATTATTCTTCATCTTCACCTTCTTTATCTTCTTCTTAAACTTCTTGCTATTCATCTTTTTGTTAACATTACTCATATTGTTCTTATTAAACTATTATTCTTCTTCATATTCTACTTCATCTTCATCTTCTTCATCATATTCTTATTTGTGACAGAGATTCCTGTACTTGTAATCTGTAAAAGTATGAATTTTTCTTCCTTCCGTTCTTGCTGTCACAAAAGATTTAAATTACAACAGTATTTGTCCGTGTTCACTTTAGCCTGCAGCAGCAGGCATTTTCCAGGGGCACCACGAGGAGGAACGGACTCACTCCCATACACTGCTTAGTCTTCTTCTGCTTATAATTTAGAGCATATATTTTGCTCTTCATTTTGGTCTTATACTTCATGTTCTTATGCTTTTTCATCTTCTGCTTATTGTTCTTCTGTCTCTTGTTCTGTATCTTGTAGTTTGTCTTAACCTTTTTTGTCCTGTTGGTGATCTTCTTCTGGGTAATCTTTTATTTCTTCTTTGTGATGGTGTTCAGGCTGGTTGGCTTGATGCTCGTCGTCCTTGTGGTCTTCATTTTCTTCGGGGTGGTCATCAGGGTCGTCGTCTTCATTGTTGGAGATCCAGAGTGATTACCCAAAAAAACATTTAAAAAATCTTAAATTTGTAAATGTAGCTGAAGGTACAAGAAGGCTGACTAACTTCCGAGAACCAGCTGACGTTACTGGAACCCGGACGGGTATCAGATGGTACAAGAGACAATGGAAGTAACGAGGACCAGCTGACTGTGCTGGAACCCGGAGGGGCAGCAGAAGGAAAAGAGCCAATGGCACAACCGAGGACCAGCTGACGTTACTGGGACACGGTTACTAAGCAGGAGGTACCTGTGCTCCAAAGCACTACCAAGGACCAGCAGACGTTGCTGGAACTCGGATACCGAGATGGAGGCACCTAGGCCAAAGGCACTGCGGAGAACCAGCTGACGGGACTGGAACCCGGACGGGTACCATAAGGCACCCATGAAAATGTAAGTTGACAGGCCGCAAGCCGTCCGCAGTTACCGAATCACACAGTCCTACAGTAGGTGCTTGTCCTATTGTCACAACGGAGACAGCCTTTATTTACATATCCCACAGCACACATAGGAATCACCTAAACTGCAGGCACCATAGAGTCGGCTAACCCGAATGCAACATGACAGGACAACTTATTGGAGGCTAATTGACGCTGACACTGCCAGGAAACAGCTGTCGTGCTGTAACCAGGCTGGGCAGGAGTCAGTACCCGTGCCAATTACTTCCGAGCAACAACTGGCGTTGTTGAAGCCCAGGGATGAGAAGAGAAGAGGGTGGAGGCAGCAGGACTTTTTGCCGAACACACAGCAGGGGAACAGCTGACATTAGTGAACCCAGTAACACAGGAGCAAGTGTTGACTGTGCTAACAGCACTTCATGCAACAACTGGCGTTGTTGGAGCCCAGGGATGAGAAGAGAAGAGGGTGGAGGCAGCAGGACTTTTTGCCGTACACACAGCAGGGGAACAGCTGACATTACTGAACCCCAGTAACACAGGAGCAAGTGTTGACTGTGCTAACAGCACTTCATGGCAACAACTGGCATTGTTGGAGCCCAGGGATGGGAAGAGAAGAGGGTGGAGGCAGCAGGACTTTTTGCCGTACACACAGCAGGGGAACAGCTGACATTAGTGAACCCCAGTAACACAGGAGCAAGTGTTGACTGTGCTAACAGACTTTCATGGCAACAACTGGCGTTGTTGGAGCCCAGGGATGAGAAGAGCAGAGGGTGGAGGCAGCAGGACTTTTTGCTGTACACACAGCAGGGGAACAGCTGACATTAGTGAACCCCAGTAACACAGGAGCAAGTGTTGACTGTGCTAACAGCACTTCATGGCAACAACTGGCGTTGTTGGAGCCCAGGGATGAGAAGAGAAGAGGGTGGAGGCAGCAGGACTTTTTGCCGTACACACAGCAGGGGAACAGCTGACATTACTGAACCCCAGTAACACAGGAGCAAGTGTTCACTGTGCTAACAGCACTTCCGAGCAACAACTGGCGGTGTTGTAGCCCAGGGATGAGAAGACAACAGGGTGGAGGCAGCAGGACTTTTTGCCGTACACACAGCAGGGGAACAGCTGACATTACTGAACCCCAATAACACAGGAGCAAGTGTTGACTGTGCTAACAGCACTTCATGGCAACAACTGGCGTTGTTGGAGCCCAGGGATGAGAAGAGAAGAGGGTGGAGGCAGCAGGACTTTTTGCCGTACACACAGCAGGGGAACAGCTGGCGTTACTAAACCCCACTAACACTATAGCTTGTGTATTGGTCTGTGGACACGACACTTCTGAGCAGCAACTGGCAGTGTTGTAGCCCAGGGAGTTGAGTTCAGGTGGTAGAAAGTGTGATACACCAAAGGGGATCTTGCTGGATGGGAGATATATTTCTTCTAGCAGACTGAAGTTTGGTCAGGATTTTCCATGATCACAAGGACCTGTGATGAGGTCATAGTCACGTGATCAGGTCAGCTGATGTGTACCTCACCTGAGGGTGTGGACTAGGCCTATTTAACAAGAAGCTGTGGAGTATGAGGAGGGGAAGGAAGGAAGGAGTTTGGCTGGAGACAGGCTGGAAGAGTGTTTTGTTACAGTGTGTCAGTGTGCACCAGGAAGCGAGTACCAGACCACCCGGAATGGCACCTGGCGGTCTCTGCTGACCTGCATCCGCTTAGTTAAGCCCGTCCCTAGCAAGGGTGAGTCTGGGACCAGTGGTTCTCCAAACTGGAGTGATTTATGTTCTGTTTTGATTTTGTTATCTGGACTTTTGTTGAACCCGTCATTAAAACCACTGAACTTTGAACTGAATGCCTGTGTGTTTACCTCATTACTGCGGCCCGGCCCCTGCCTACCAGAGCGGATCCCTACAAAAGATGTACATAACAGGAGACATGGATAACGTTGCCATCCAGTTATTTAATCGGAAACCGGACAGGCAAATTCAGGCGAGATCCATGCCTTGTTCATTTTCAGAAAAGTAAGCCGGTCTACATTATCGGAGGATAGTCGCATGCGACGGTCTGTTAGTACACCACCTGCAGCACTAAAGACGCGCTCCGATAATACACTGGCAGCAGGGCAAGCCAGCACCTCCAATGCATACTGGCTAAGCTCTGGCCATGTATCCAGCTTAGAGACCCAAAACTTGAATGGGGAAGAGCCATCTGGGAGTACACTGAGAGGGCAAGACATGTAGTCTGTCACCATCTTACGGAAACGTTGCCTCCTGCTGACTGGAGCCGTCTCAGATGGTGTACACATTGGTGGCGCTGCCACAAAACTTCGCCACATTTGGAACATACTGGTCTTGCCCTGTGCAGAGGCGCTGCTTGTGCTCCCTGTTGTTGGAGAGCTGTCTCCACTGCCTCGACGCACAGAGCTGCTTTGTAAAGCAGTAGCAGCAGCAGTGCTCTCGGCTGGAATGGAGAACATTATGGATTTGCACCAGTGTGTCTTGGTACTCCCGCATTTTACGCTCCCGGTTCAACGGTGTGATGAGGCTTTGTAAGTTGTCCCGGTAGCGAGGGTCTAGGAGGGTGTACACCCAATAATCAAACGTGGTGAGAATGTGGGCAATGCGGCGGTCGTTTCTCAGGCACTGCAGCATGAAATCAACCATGTGCTGTAGACTCCCAACTGGCCAAGAAATGCAGTCCCCTTGTAATGTATGTAGTACAGTTCATATAGCGTCTTGTGCTTGGGTGCGATGAACATACATGAGACACAGGTTTGATATAGAAAAGTCCTGTATTACTTCATACAAGTTGGCAGAAATAGTCACACAGTTTGCAGACACAGAAGCAGGAGACACAGCAGGCCAGAGTAAACTAAGCTCAGCAAATCACTCTCCAACACAGATTCAGGATCTTTTTCTCTGTTACCGTAAGTCCATGCAAACGTGGGTCTTTCAAAGAGCAGGGTTCAGAGTCCACAAGTGCTTCAGAGTTCCTCAGTAGGAATAGCTGGAGTACAAGGTCCAAGGCTTACAGGAGTCAAGTCACAGGTTCACTGCAGGCTAGATTCTGAAGCACTGATTGCTCAGCTGTGGCTGCTTAAGAAGCAAAGGAGAGAATCAGGGCGGGAACATGCAAGCTGGAAACTCCATTTTGACTGAGGGCAAGATAGCTACAGAAAGACAGAAAGTAAAATGGCTGACGAACAAACTGAGTTTCAGGAATATATACATAGAACCTTACATTACTCCCCCCTTAAGGACAACCTCCGGATGACCTCAGTCCAGGCTTGTGTGGGTACCTGTGATGAAACTGACGGAGCAAGCGAGGAGCATTAACGTTATTGACTGGTTCCCATGAGTTGTCTTCCACTGGGTAGCCCTGCCATTTAATCAGATATTGTAACTGATTTCTATACAACCTGGAATCTAAAATCCTTTCCACCACAAATTCTTCCTGACCATCGACTAGCACTGGGTCAGGGCAAGGAGAAGAACGTCCAGGAAACGTATTGGGTGTTGCAGCCTTTAGTAGGGATACATGAAAGACAGGGTGGATTCTCATAGTTCTGGGCAGTTGAAGACGACAAGCAACGGCACTTATAATTTTACTGATTTTATAGGGTCCAATGTACTTATGTCCCAACTTAGACGATGGAATCCTTAACTTAAGATTTCTGGTTGACAGCCAGACCAAGTCTCCTACCTTGAAAGCTGGTGCAGGTTTACGAAATTTATCTGCTGCTTTCTTGTACCTTTCTTGAGCCGATTCCAGATTTTCCTTTAGAAGATCCATATTCTTCTGTAAAGACGTGATTCTTTCAGCCACTGCTGGTAAAGGCGTTTCTATGGGAAATCGTGGTAGAATGTTAGGATGATAACCTAGATTAGAGTAAAAAGGAGACTGTTTAGTGGAGGCACTCTGAGAGTTGTTATACGAGAACTCAGCTAATGGAAGTAGATCCACCCAATCGTCCGGTAGGTGGCAGATACAGCAGCGGAGATACTGCTCCAGGGTTTGATTGGTTCGTTCGGTCTGTCCATTAGTCTGGGGATGAAAAGCAGAAGAAAGGTTTACTTTAATGTCCAATGCTGCACAGAAATTTTGCCAAAACCTAGAAGTGAATTGCACCCCTCGATCCGAAATAACCTCATCCGGTACTCCATGTAAGCGAAACACATCTTTAATCATCAAATCTGATGTCTGTTTTGCAGTGGGTAAGCCGACACAAGGGATAAAATGAGCTGCCTTTGTTAGACGGTCAACCACCACTAAAATGGTGTACTTTCCCTGAGAGGTTGGTAACTCCACAATGAAGTCCATAGAAATGGATCCCCACGGGCGGGACGGAGTGGGAAGAGGCTGTAACAGACCAGTTGGTGAGGAGCGAGGTGTTTTGCATCTTGCACAGACCTCACATGAAGTGACATAATTCAAAACATCCTTCCTGCAAGTGGGCCACCAAAAGAAACGAGAAAGAAATTCCTGTGTCTTTAGAATTCCTCTATGCCCAGCTATCTTGGAATCGTGAATGAGTTGCAATACTCTCAATCTGACTGTTTCAGGAATATACAGGCGTTGTCCCTGAATCCACACACCATTCTTAAAGACAAGACTTACGTCCCTTGGGGGTTGTGCCAAAAAGGAACCCTGCATGGTATGCTTCCTTGATGTCCTTAAGTAGGTCTTGATTATGAATTACTCCTAGGAATCTAGAGTCAGGAAGAATAGTCTTAGGAGGAGTAATTGGACGTGTCTCTGCTGAGTAAATCCTAGAGAGTGCATCAGCCTTTCCATTGCGCGATCCTGGTCTATAAGAAATGATAAAATTAAATTGGTTTAAGAAAAGATTCCAGCGAGCCTGGCGAGGAGTCAGACACTTAGCCGACCTGATAAACTCAAGGTTACGATGGTCTGTCAGGACGACTATTTGCTGTGCAGCTCCCTGAAGAAGGTGTCTCCATTCTTTGAAGGCGGCAATAATGGCCAACAACTCTCTATTGCCCACATCGTAGTTCCTCTCAGCCGAAGACAACTGCTGGGAAAAGAAGGCACAGGGATGCAAGACATTCTTCTCACCTGTTCTCTGAGAGAGTATAGCTCCAACGGCACAGTCTGAAGCATCCACCTCTATTATGAAGGCAAGTTCGGGGTTGGGATGTACTAGGATAGGTGCAGTGGTAAATTTATCTTTTAGACGGGAAAATGCTTCCTGGCTTGGGGAGTCCAGGAGAACCTAGACTCTTTCCGGGTAAGTTGAGTGATAGGTGACACTACCTCAGAGAAATTTCTAATGAAACGTCTATAGAAGTTGGCAAACCCGATGAAGCGCTGTACCTCCTTCACATTTCTAGGACTTGGCCAATCCTTGATGGCTTGGGTTTTGCTTCCATCCATACTAATTCCTTGTGTAGACAGTACATACCCCAGAAATTGAATTTCGGTCCTATGGAATTCACACTTTTCAAGTTTGATGTAAAGATGATTTTGTCTTAGACGTTCCAAGACCATTCTCACATGTCCATGATGTTCCTCTGTGGAGTTAGAAAAAATTAGAATATCATCCAAATAAATTACCACGAATGTATCTAGGAGATCCCTGAAGATGTCATTCACCAAGTGTTGGAAAGTGGCTGGGGCGGTACTCAGACCAAAAGGCATAACTAAATATTCAAAGTGTCCATAGCGTGACCTGAATGCAGTCTTCCATTCATCCCCAGGTCTAATACGGACTAAGTTATAGGCCCCACGAAGATCTAGTTTAGAAAAAATTTTGGCATGTCGCACTCTCTCCAATAACTCAGGGATTAAAGGCAATGGATAACGGTTTCTAATAGTAACCTTATTGAGTTCCCTATAGTCTACGCATGGTCTCAGAGATCCATCTTTCTTCTTTACAAAGAAGATGGGTGCACCTGCAGGAGATGAAGAGGGGCGTATGAAGCCCTTGGCTAGATTTTCGTCTATGTAATCCTTTAAAGCCTTTAGCTCGGGCCCCGCCAGGGGTAGATCTTACCAAAAGGTATCTCTGCTCCAGGCAATAATTCAATTGGACAATCATATGGACGGTGAGGAGGAAGCTGGTCAGCGTTCTTCTTGTCACATAAATCCACATAGTCCTGGTATACAGCTGGTAGTTCAGGGACTGACATGATTCCTTTAGGAACAGAGCAAGCTGAAACTTTTGGACTCATCTGTTTTTCTGGAAAGTGTAATTCCTTGGTCTCCCAGTTAATGGTAGGATTCTGAGCCTGCAGCCATGGTAGCCCTAGAATAATGGGAAAGTGGGGAGAAGAGATAAGCATAAAGGATAGTTTCTCTTGATGATCTTTACCCATAAGAACCTTCAAAGGCTCTGTTTCCTGATCCACTGGTCCAGAGGTCAGCAGGGAGCCATCCACAGTTTCCATCTGTACTGGAGTAGCCTTCTTCACTGAACGTATTCCCTGTTTCAGAGCAAAGGAGACATCCATAAAATTTCCACTTGCCCCTGAGTCGATCATAGCAGAGCTAGACACCCAAGCTGAGTCAACCCAGAGTTTGATGGAAAGAAAGCAATGAGAATTGTTTTTCTTACAACTCAGCTGGGACACCGCTGAGGAAACTTGAAAAATGGCAGCGTTTACACAGTCAACGTCCTCAGAGGTAACGGAGTTTAAGTCCGAGAAATCAAGATCTGTTGCTGCAGATCTCTCTGGAGCCTGAGGCTCGGACCTGACAGATCCCCTCTCGCAACACTCACAATGAATGAGTGCTGCAGTAGTCTTACGAGAACGGCTGGGGCAGTTTATAATGAAGTGCCCTGACTTACCACAATAGAAACATAGATTCTCCTTAAAACGATGTTCCTTGCGTGCATCACTAACCCGTCGTTGTAAAGAGTCTACCTGCATGGGTTCAGGTTCAGGTTCCCGTGTAATCCTACTCAAAGGTTCCTTAGCTGGAGAGGAAGGTAGGAAAAGGTTAGTACGATTGCTTTCGAACCATCTCTCTTGCCTGCGTTCAGTCAGACGAGTATCAATACGGATGCAGTAGTTAATAAAGTCACCTAACGCAGTGGGAGGGTCGGCACGAGCAAGTTCATCCTTAATCAGTGGAGATAACCCCTTTCGAAAAATAGATTTTTTGGCGGAACTGTCCCAGGTGGTATCAAGGGCCCATCTCCTGAAATCCAAGGCATATTCAGCTACCGAGTGCTTACCTTGGCGCAAAGCTAACATGGTTGCTTCAGCTGTTGCACCTCGATTGGGGTCATCAAACACCTGCCCCATTGCTGAAATAAAATCATCAAGGTGATTCAAACAATCATCCTCAGTCTCAATCAGAGGGTTTGCCCACATCAAAGCCTTGTTGGTAAGCAACATAATTATAGTAAGCACCTTAGATCGTTCAGTGGGAAATTGTGAAGCATGTGCAGAAAAAAAAATATTGCATTGATTAATAAATCCCCTGAATTTCTCACGTTCACCGCCAAAACGAAAAGGGGGCAACTTGGGAATCCCAGCACTCGGGGCTACGGCAGGAGCCTGGACTCGCCCCTCTAGAACCTCAATCCTGGCTCGCAAATCCTGGGTAGTCTGTCCAACCACTTGCAAATTGTGATTATTGAGGTCCTGTAGATTTGTAAAACGGGTCTTTATATTCTGCAAATCTGCAAGGATATTATCAGTCACTCCGCAAAGTTCCTTTATGCGGGCCTCCATTTTCCAGATCTTTTAAGACAGGATTACTGGAAGAAGAGGAGAGGAGAAAAAAAAAAACAATAGTGTTCACCTGTGGCAACACTGCAGAGAAAAAAAAAATAAGGGAACTGCTCACCTGGAATGGTTGTGAGAAGTCACAACCACTATCATCACAGAAAGTTTCAACCAGACATCTGATATCCAGAGTTACAGCAGACAAAAAAGAGAAAAGAAAAAAAAAACAATAGTGTTTACCTGTGATAACACTGCAGAAAGAAAAAACTTAAGGGAATTGCTCACCTGGAATGGTTGTGAGAAGTCACAACCACTGTCATCACAGAAAGTACAACCGGACGTCTGATATCCACAGTTACAGCAGACACAGCCTTCCAGACCCAGCAGACACTAACGTTTTGGCTTCAGAATCTTGTAATGTATGTAGTACAGTTCATATAGCGTCTTGTGCTTGGGTGCGATGAACATACATGAGACACAGGTTTGATATAGAAAAGTCCTGTATTACTTCATACAAGTTGGCAGAAATAGTCACACAGTTTGCAGACACAGAAGCAGGAGACACAGCAGGCCAGAGTAAACTAAGCTCAGCAAATCACTCTCCAACACAGATTCAGGATCTTCTTCTCTGTTACCGTAAGTCCATGCAAACGTGGGTCTTTCAAAGAGCAGGGTTCAGAGTCCACAAGTGCTTCAGAGTTCCTCAGTAGGAATAGCTGGAGTACAAGGTCCAAGGCTTACAGGAGTCAAGTCACAGGTTCACTGCAGGCTAGATTCTGAAGCACTGATTGCTCAGCTGTGGCTGCTTAAGAAGCAAAGGAGAGAATCAGGGCGGGAACATGCAAGCTGGAAACTCCATTTTGACTGAGGGCAAGATAGCTACAGAAAGACAGAAAGTAAAATGGCTGACGAACAAACTGAGTTTCAGGAATATATACATAGAACCTTACACCCCTGCAAGAGGCGTAATCTCTGCCTGCTCTGCATCACCCCACCCTCGCTCTACATACTGACTAGAGCGTTGTGTACCTCCCTCTGGAGCGATGTCTTCCTCCTCCATTGACTCCTCCTCATCCTCCTCACAAAGTGAGCCCTGCCCAGCCCTTTGTGAGGAATCACGTTGCGCTGACTGTCCAGAAGGTGATGGAATTTGTGACTCCTCATCCTCCACCTCTTCCAAAACCTCATCCCTTAGTGCTTGCAGTGTTTTTTGAAGCAGGCAGATAAGGGGGACAGTCAGGCTGACTAATGCATCATCTGCACTCGCCATCCGCGTTGACTCATCAAACGCATGCAAATCGTAGCAGATGTCCTTCATAGAGGCCCACTCAGTAGTGGTGAAGTGTGAACGACGCAAATTGCGAGTTGATTGCGCCTGATGCAGCTGATACTCCATTACTGCTGGCTGCTGCTCACACAACCGCTCCAACATATGTAACGTGGAATTCCACCTGGTGGCTACGTCACATATGATGCGATGTTCAGGAAAGCAAAATCTGCGTTGCAGAGCTGCAATGCGCGATCTGGCCATGCTGGAACGTCGCGAGTGAGCGCACTCTAGGCGGACCTTGTTCAGCAGTGCATCAACATCCGGATAGTCCCTCAAAAAACTTTGTACGACCAAGTTGAGCACATGTGCCAGACATGGTATGTGAGTGAGGTTGCCAAGGCCCAGAGCTGCCACCAGATTTCGGCCATTGTCACACACTACCAAGCCTGGCTGGAGATTCGCTGGCAAAAACCACACGTCGCTCTCCTGCTTGATGGCATTCCAGAGCTCCTGCGCTGTGTGGCTTCGATTCCCCATGGAAATTAACTTCAGGACAGCCTGTTGATGTTTGGCCACGGCTGTGCTCATATCGGTCGCAACAGGTAAGCGTTCACGTGTCCATGTGGAGGTAGACCGTGACGGCTCCTGCAGCGATGATTCTGAGGAACAGGAGTAGGAGGAGGAGTCAATGTGTACAGACTTGATTCCTGCAATCCTTGGAGTTGGCAGAACACGTACAGCGCCACTCGCAAGATCTGTACCCGGCTCCACAACATTGACCCAATGGGCAGTGAGGGAAAGGTATCGTCCCTGGCCATGGGTACTGGTTCATGCATCGGTGGTCAGGTGGACCTTGCTACTGACGGCGTTTAGTAACGCATGTTTAATTTTTCCCTCAACATGCTTTTGCAGACCAGGGACGGCTTGCCTGCTGAAATAAAATCGGCTTGGCACATTGTATTGTGGGACTGCCAATGCCATTAAGTTACGGAAACTGTCAGTCTCCACCAGCCTGAATGACAGCATTTCAAGGGACAGGAGTTTTGCAATGCCAGCATTCAGAGCCTGTGCTCGTGGATGGTTTCCCGAGTATGGCCGTCTTTTATCCCATGCCTGTGCTACCGATGGCTGTTTTGTGGCCTGGGAGTGTGAGGATGACAGGGAACTTGCTGCTGTCGGTGGAATAACACTTTGTCTCTGGACAACAGTGACCAAGGTTCTTCCATGGCGATCCTGTGAGGAAGCCGAACCAGCTGTGTGTGAGCTGGAGGAAGAGGCTCCAACACGACCTGAAGATGTAGGTGGTGCTGTAGGTTGGCCTACATCTCCAGTGTGTCTTTGTAACTCAACTACATGCTTTGTCCGCACATGTTTCCACATATTTGTGGTATTGAGGTTACTGACACTTTTACCTCTTTTTACTTTTTGATTACACAGCTTGCATTTGACATAGCAAATATCATCTTGCAAGTGTGACAAAAAAGGACCACGCAGTGCAAGTCCTGGGAGCGCCCGTTTTGACTTTTGGAAGAGAACTGCTCCGAACAGGTGCCAAACTGGAGGCTACAGGCAACCGAGTCTGCAGCCTACCTCTCCCTCCTGTTTGGACCGTTGGGGCAATCTCTTCCTCAGAGCTGCTCCCACCACCTTCCTGTTCCTCACGCCATGTTGGGTCTTGGACCTCATCATCTCCACTACCCTCTTCCAACACCTGCTGCTGTTGGTGGTCTGGCCAGCACCATGCTCAACAGAAACTGGCACCTGAGTCTCATCATCATCAGATGCGTTCTGCGGTGTGCTGACCATCGGCACTGGCTCACCCGCCTCTTCTGATTCAGAGAGGCACAGCTGTTGCGCATCACTGCATACTCCCTCTTCTTCACATTCCAGAATGCTGCTTGGCTGGGCCCCTGTTTGCAAGCCAACAGATTCTGAGAACAGAAGCAGAGACTCAGCTGGCTCCTGTACAGAACTCTCTGACTGCCTGGGCAATTTGGCAGGCGGTGAAGAGACAGATGGTTGCTTAACAGTGCTGTGGTCCTGAGAGGAGGTGGAAGCAATTGAAGTTGATGCATTGGCTGCCATCCAACCAACAATGGCTTAATTTGTTCTTCCCGCAGCAGGGGGGTACGCCGAGCTCCTACAAAAGTGTGCATAAAGGAACGCTCACGGGGAAAACTGGTGGATGCTGTGTCACTGGGGGCGGCATCAGCCACAGAATCCCCACGTCCTCTCCCTGCTGAAACTCCACGGCCACGACCACGTGCCTTACTCCCTGCCTTCTTCATCTTGGTAGATTGATAAAGAAAGTCAGAAAAGTTATAAGGCCTAAGTGTTGTTATTCCGCAGAGACTGCAGTGAACACTGCAGACAACTGTTCACTAGGTGTGTAAGGCCCCTTTGTGTACTTCTATAGTGTTTGCAACCAATGTATTGTATACGGATGGAAGCGCGTCACACTAATAGATTTGAGTTATTTGAAATAGAATGGAGCAGCACCAATTAGAGAAAAATGTGAAGGATGAGGCAGTGACACACGCTCAGCAGACTACAACCAGCAGTGGTTGAAGAACTAACTGGAGCGTGATCTGCACTCAAAAAATAAAAACTTCAGACTACAGTGAACACTGCACACAACTGTTCACTAGCTGTGAAAAGCTCCTTTGTGTACTTCTATAGTGTTTGCAACCAATGTATTGTATACGGATGGAAGCGCGTCACACTAATAGATTTGAGTTATTTGAAATAGAATGGAGCAGCACCAATTTGAGAAAAATGTCAGGATGCAGTGACGGCAGTAGACCATACAGCGCTCAGCAAAAATAAACCCAGACCCTGCAGGGTTGGATTGAACGAACCTGAACTGACGCATGAATCTTGCACTATCCACATAACATTGAAAACCGTCATGCAACCTACAGTGAACACTGCACACAACTGTTCACTGGCTGTGAAAGGCCCCTTTGTGTACTTCTATAGTGTTTGCAACCAATGTATTGGATACGGATGGAAGCACGTCACACTAATAGATCACTGTTAATTTCAATTGAATGGAGCAGCACCATATTTCCACAAAATAAAAAAAAAAAGAGTCAGTGAGTGACACGTGCAGATGACTACAAACAGCGTTGGATGCAGAGCAAACTGCAGCGTCACCTGCACTCACACACACACCTTGCACAGAGCTGTGAAAACAACACTGCAAGGAAAAAGGATGATTTACAGAGCGGTTTCTCAAATAGCCTGACTACACAGCAATTCACACAAACGCTATCTGTAACTGTCCCTCAGAGTCAGCAGAGCAGCGTTCTGTCCCTAACTGAATTCACAGCACAGTGACGCTAAAATGGCGGCGGCGCCTTTTATAGTGCATTCTGACATCATTTCAGCATCCAATCACAGCCATGCCATTAGTTAACATGACCGCAGCATTACAGGATGTGCCCACACTTCCTAGGATTCCTCATTGGCTGTCTAAAATCACATTGCCTCTCAAAGAATTATGGGAACTTCGATTCCGGTATACGATATATGAAAAATATCGGAACTAAGTATCGGAATTCCGATACAGCGAATATCGGCCGATACCCGATACTTGCGGTATCGGAATGCTCAACTCTACTGATGAGGCCTTTCAATTGAATCTCAATGTCATATCCACAGAGAGCCCTGGACCACCCCGCGAATATTTAATTATCAGCTATCCTGCGTACGACGATTGGTGGAATGCGCCTTTGGAATGCTCTGTGCAAAATTGCAGGTTCTGATGTTAGCCATACAACTAAGTGAAGCCAATGTAAATGGTGTAATTAAAGCCTGTGTCATCCTTCACAAAGATTCATGACTGTCCATCAAATTATGCTGATGATGGAGTCTATGGGAATAATAGCATGGCTACAACACGTAATCCACATAGTCAGCCCTCTGGCCTTAAAATGCGTACATGTTTACCAATTATTTTGTTTAACCAGAGGGATATAATCCATGGCAAAACAATGCTGTGTATATGTTATAATAGCCTTTGTTTTTTTATTTTAATTAAACATCTGTTAGTTAATGAACTGTCTGTTATTTAAAAAAAAATGGGAAATCATAAACATCAACTATATAAAAGCATAAAGCACACATTAAAATAACAGTTTCATTTAGTTCCAGTGGTTTTGGCACAAAAAAAATATTCAAAACATATGGCAACTTAGGTTACTATTCCAGGGCACAGCCTGCGCGTCGGGGGGGGCACATAACCAGATCAGCTGACCCAGGCAGTTGCTCTGGCAATGCATCATACACGTAGAGCACCTTTCCACAGTGACTGGGCAGCGTATGAGCGACGCGCACTCACAATGGGGATCTATGATGAATCCTGAGCAAGTAGTGTGCTCATACATGGTCCCAAGACGTATGGGCATTGATAGTTTAAAAATATAGATATTAACCCCTTCCCGACTTGTGACACAGCGTATGCGTCATGAAAGTTGGTGCCAATCCGACCTATGCCGCATACCCTGTGTCATGAAAGAATCGCGTTCCTGCGGGCCGGGTGACCGGGGTCACTCAAAGGTCACCCGACCCGCAGGCACAGGACCCTTTGTGCTTCACCACAGGGGGGTTGGCTTAACCCCCCCATGGCCACGATCGCTCTGATTGGCTGTTAAATGTGAAACAGCCAATCAGAGCAATCTGTAATATTTCACCAATGTAATTGGTAAAATATTACAATCCAGCCAGGGCCGATGCTGCAATAGCATCTGCCCTGGCTGGACACCGAGCCCTGACCCCCCCACACGTAGTCATGGCAGCGATCGGCTGCCGCCACTGAAAGATGGCGGTGATCGGTCACCGCCGTCACTATCTGCTCCCCTCCTCCTTTGCTCCGCTGCCCCCACCTTCCGATCCCCCCTAACCTTCCGACCCCCCTACTCACCTCTCCCGGTCCACCGATGTCCCTGGATCCGTCCCGGCGTCCGCCCGGGCCTCTTCATGGCCGCCGCCATCTTGGAAAATGGGCGCATGCGCAGTGCGCCCTCCGGCCGGCGCATGCGCAGTGCGACCCCCAGTGTCCAAAAATTTATTTTAATCAC
>JARQOD010002455.1:0-77671 GCA_033576555.1 Oophaga sylvatica
CCTAGATGCCTCGTCACAGCCGGAGAGATAACTAACTACACCTAAAGGCAGAAAGATGAAAGCTATCTGCCCCAGAGCAGATCCCCCAAAGAAATAGGGAGCCCCCAAACATGTAACGGCGGTTAAACAAGAAGAAAATACGGACACAGACAGAAAATAGAATGAGCAAACGATGTGGCTCAATCTGTCTAGATAGAAAAGTATAGGAAAGAATTCTGACTGCAACCCAAAAAAACCCTGACAAAAATATCAGCACTTCTGATTAACAAAAAACCTGAGATCACACGATCTCTACCACCTAAATCAGATCTCTGGTGTAACACACAGCAATTCAGCAAAAAAGTGACAAAGGAACAGAGCAAAAGTGCAAATACAAAATGAGCACAATTGCAGCGCCAGACCCCAAAAGGGGACCAGGCTGCAGACCCCTGCAAGCAGCAAAACAGGCAAGGAAAATCCAACCAGAGGAAAAAAAAAACAGCAAATCACTTATCTGAATGAGAGCTGGAATGCAAGCTGAGCTCCAAGCAAAACCAGGAAGAACAATTGATTACAGGCAAGGCTGATGGGAACTCAGGTCGCTTATATCAGACCATTCAGAGCCAGCTGAAGGCCATTCAGCAATTAGTTCATTACCCTCAGCAACCACCAAAGGGAGCCCCAGCTCAGAAGTCGCCTCCAGAGTATTCACAAAAGTACCCCACCCCCTTGAGCAGGGTCACCGAACCCTCATCTGTGCAACCAGGACGATCAGGATGATCTCGATGATAGGCACGGATCAGTCTCCCAGCATGGATGTCCGAAGCAAACATCCAAAAATTGTCCTCCTGACCATAACCTCTCCACTTAACCAAATACTGGAGTTTCCGTCTAGCAAAACGAGAATCCAATATTTTCTCAACCACATACTCCAAATTGCCCTCAACCAAAACAGGTTCGGGAAGCGCAGCCATAGGAACCACTGGCTCGACAAACCTCTTCAATAAGGACTTGAGGAACACTTTATGGATCTTAAATGTCCCTGGAAGAAGCAAACGGAAGGAAATCGGATTAAGAATTTCCATGATCTTATAAGGTCCAATGAACCGTGGCTTAAATTTTGGAGAAGCAACCTTCATAGGGATATTTCTTGAGGACAACCAAACCAAGTCCCCCACTTTAAAACGAGGACCATCAGTCCTATGCCGGTTGGCAAACCGCTGGGCCTTCTCTTGGGAGAGAGACAACCTCTCCACTACCTGGTTCCAAATCTGCTGCATACGCTCCACAATAGAGTCAACCCCCGGACAGACAGAAGCCTCTGCCTGTCCTGAAGAAAATCGAGGGTGAAACCCAGAATTGCAGAAAAATGGAGACATCAAGGTGGCAGAGCTAGCCCTATTATTAAGAGAAAACTCAGCCAAAGGCAAAAAAAGGCCCAGTCATCTTGATCAGCAGACATAAAACATCTCAAATAAGTCTCCAAGGTCTGGTTTGTTCTATCGGTTTGTCCATTGGTCTGAGGATGAAAAGCAGAGGAGAAAGATAATTGAACACCAAGTTTAGAACAAAATGTCCTCCAAAATCTGGAAACAAACTGGACTCCTCTGTCAGACACAGTGTTCTCCGGAATGCCATGTAACCGAACCACGTACTGAAAGAACAAAGGCACCACTTCAGAGGAGGAAGGCAACTTAGGTAATGGCACCAGATGTATCATCTTGGAAAACCTATCACAGATTACCCAGATAACAGTCATTCTCTGAGAAACAGGGAGGACAGAAATAAAATCCATAGAAATATGAGTCCATGGCCTCTTGGGTACAGGTAATGGCATTAACAAACCACTAGAACGAGAGCAAGGCTTGGAACGAGAGCAAGTCCCACAGGACTGCACAAAGTCCCTGACGTCACGAGACAAAGTAGGCCACAAAAAGGACCGACTCACCAAGTCTCTGGTACCAAAAATCCCGGGATGACCAGCCAACACGGAACAATGAATCTCAGACATCACACTCTTCTTCCACTGGTCTGGGACAAACAATTTCCCAACAGGCAGTGCTCAGGTTTATCTGTCATGTGTGCATCGCCACGAAGATCGTCGCGGTTGCACATTCTGACTTCTCACAGCTGAGTTGCTGTTTCTTTGTGTTTGGCAGTTAGGGAGTTAATTCTGTCTGTGCTCAGTTCTGGGACTGGGTGCAGTTTCTCCCGGCTGCAATTAATTATTTGTTGATTGGTTTCCTTTAAATCTCTGGTTGTCTGTGTTGGGAGTTGCCAGTGAAATTCTTCATGCAGACCACAGATAGGATTGTATCTGTATAGACTTAAGTTAAAGAGCTCCTTAGTTGTTTTAAGCTCACCTTGCTTAGAGTTTAATATCCCAGATCATTTATGTTCCTTCTGTGTTTGAGTGTGTATGCAAGTCTGTGTTTTCTCCAGTCTGTCTTATATGTCTAATCTGTGTATTTAGCAGAGATCAGCCCATATCCCTTTGGTGGTAATCAGTATCCTTCTTAGGACTGATTACAGGGTTCAGGGACTGATAGGAGACAGGGTTAGGCTGGAGACTTGGACCTCTGAACCATTATCAGTACCTCCAAGGTGAGGGATTAGTTAGGACCCCAGTTTAGGGTCAGGTTAGACCCCCGGTCCTCCTCTTTCCTGTGACAGTGTATCAAGTCCTCAAGATTAACCCTGAGTTCAACGGATATCGTGTCAGGTAAATCTATTCTATATTTACATGCTGATGTTGCTAATCTATATGTTGTATAGAGTGTTGTTCTTTTAAGAATAGTTTACTGACATCGTACACATATCATAAGACCGCGAAACATTTTCACTGGCCCAAAAAAAAATTATTCCCAGTTGCCATGGATCCAGTAGCCCAGCTGGCTCTGCAGTTGCAGGGATTATCCATGGAGCTGACGGACATTAAGTCCAAAGTTTTGTCTCCCTCGGAGCAAACCAGATTTGAACCTAAAGTAGCTCTCCCGGACAGGTTCACTGGTGGGCGAGACAAATTTTTTACCTTCAGGGAAGCATGTAAATTGTATTTTCGGCTTCGGCCTCGATCATCAGGGAGTGAAGAGCAGAGAGTGGGAATTGTTATCTCGCTCCTACAAGGGGACCCTCAATCCTGGGCCTTCTCCCTTCCTCCGGGATCCCCGGCTCTACAGTCAGTAGATCGATTTTTTACTGCCCTGGGTTTGGTATATGATGACCCAGATCGGGTCTCTCTTGCTGAGACAAAATTACGTAAGATACAGCAGGGAGATCGTCCGGCGGAGGAATTTGCTTCTGAGTTCCGTAGATGGGCCACAGATACTCAGTGGAATGACCCAGCTCTTAGAAGCCAGTTTTGTCATGGGCTTTCTGACAAATTAAAGGACGTTTTGGCTCAGTATGATTCTCCTCCATCACTGGAGGCTGCTATGGCCCTAGCTATCCGTACTGATAGACGGCTCCGGGAGAGGTGCGAGGTAACTCCGCCCCCTGTTGTTACTCCACCTACTACTAAAGTCCCTTATGTTGAGGTTCCCCTTGTCTGTTCGGAGGAGCCTATGCAGTTGGGAGGGACATCATTTCGTAGGAGGGGATTGGCGGTACGCCGCAGGACTAGAAGGTGTTTCTTCTGCGGGAAAGAGGGACATTTTGTTGGGGGATGTCCATCCCGTGCCTTGTTGAGCAAAAAGTCGCCGGAAAACTGTTAATCCCAGGTTGTGTGGTGGACGACAACCTGGGAGTATGTATTTCGTCCGCTAGTTCTTCTCAGTTCCTTGTACCAGTGGAGGTGGTGGTTGGTACGAGAGTGGAGAGATTTTCTGTTCTTCTTGATAGTGGGTCCGGGGCTAATCTGGTTGACGCTCAGTTTGCTCAGGCTCAAGGTATGCATCTGAGTGTATTGGTCAAACCGATCCCTATATTCTCCATTGACGCCAGGCCTCTCGGCCAAGGTAGCTTTGTTCATGAGGTTCATAACATTGACCTTCGGGTAGGGGCAATACATAGGGAACTATTATCTTATGTGTTGGAGGGTCTACCTACTCCTATTGTGTTGGGACTTCCTTGGTTGGTTAAACATAACCCTGTGATTAATTGGCAGTCCAGAGATATAAGCCAATGGGGGGAGTTTTGCAAAAGTAACTGCATGAACACAGTCATCAGTGCGGTCGTGCCTAGTACTTTGCCTCCTTTTTTGGAGGACTTTGGGGATGTGTTCTCTGAGGAGGGGTGTCAGGAGTTGCCTCCTCATCGCGTGTATGACTGCTCTATTAATTTACTTCCTGATGCTAAGTTACCTAAAGCTAGGTTATATAACCTTTCTGGTCCTGAGAGGCAGGCTATGAAAGATTATATTTCGGAAAGTCTGGCCAAAGGGCATATTAGACTTCATCTTCCCCAGTGGCCGCGGGGTTCTTCTTTGTGAAGAAAAAAGATGGAGGCCTACGCCCTTGCTTGGATTTCCGCGAACTTAATCGGATTACTGTTCGAGATCCGTATCCACTCCCTCTGATTCCTGATCTCTTCAATCAAATTGTTGGCGCCAAATGGTTCTCTAAATTGGATCTCAGGGGGGCGTATAATCTGATTAGGATAAAAGAGGGGATGAGTGGAAAACGGCGTTTAACACGCCGGAGGGACATTATGAGAACCTTGTCATGCCTTTTGGTCTGACTACTGCACCAGCAGTATTCCAACATTTTGTTAATGACATTTTTCGTCATCTGGTGGGGCTGTTTGTGGTCGTATATTTGGATGACATTTTAATTTACTCGCCAGATCTTGTGTCTCATCAGGAGCATGTGAGACAGGTGTTGCAGATCTTGCGAGACAATAAACTATACGCCAAACTGGAAAAGTGTGTATTCGCCATACAGGAACTTCAGTTTTTGGGTTTCTTGGTGTCAGCCTCCGGTTTCCGTATGGACCCTGAAAAGGTGAGAGCAGTGCTTGAATGGGATCAGCCAGAGGATCTTAAGGCTCTGCAGCGTTTTCTGGGGTTTGCTAACTACTACCGGAAATTTATTTGTAATTTCTCATCTGTTGTCAAACCTCTCACTGACATGACAAGAAAAGGGACGGATTTTTCTAAATGGTCGGACAAAGCTTGCCAAGCTTTTTCCTCTTTGAAAAAATGTTTTGCTTCGGCACCCGTTCTCATCCAACCAGATGCATCACAGCCGTTCGTTGTGGAGGTGGACGCGTCTGACGTAGGGGTGGGTGCAATATTGTCCCAGGGTCCGTCCCCTGGTAAATGGCATCCGTGCGCTTTCTTTTCTAAAAAATTGTCGTCCGCCGAAAGGAATTATGATATCGGCAATAGGGAACTTTTGGCCATTAAGTTGGCTTTTGAAGAATGGCGTCACTTTTTGGAGGGGCAGTCCACCCGGTCACTGTCATTACTGATCACAAGAACCTGCTGTATTTGGAATCTGCTAAGCGTCTGAATTCCAGACAAGCTCGATGGTCGTTGTTTTTTACCAGGTTTAATTTTGTTGTCACTTATCGCCCTGGATCTAAGAATGTTAAGGCGGATGCCTTGTCTCGCAGTTTCCCAGGGGCCGGGAAAATGGATGACCCGATTCCTATCCTTCAGGAGGGGGTGGTAGTCTCGGCTGTATGTTCTGAGCTTGAGGAGGAGGTGTTAGAGGCTCAGGGGGACGCCCCTGCAGGACCTCCAGGGAGACTGTTTGTCCCAAATCAGTTGAGACAAAAGGTTATTGAGGCACATCATAATTCTGCTTTAGCAGGACATCCAGGGAGTAAGGCTACTTTAGATCTCCTTTCTCGCCGGTTTTGGTGGCCTAATGTTAATAAAGATGTTTTAACTTTTGTCGCGTCCTGTGGGGTTTGTGCTCGCTCTAAGACCCCTCATACCCGTCCGTCTGGGACCCTCTTACCCTTGAAACTTCCGGAGCGTCCATGGACTCATTTGTCTATGGACTTCATCACGGACCTTCCTCAGTCGTCAGGGAAGACTGTCATACTGGTGGTTGTTGACAGGTTCAGTAAGATGGCACATTTCATTGCTCTTCCTGCCCTCCCTAATGCTAAAACTCTGGCGCAGGTGTTCATTGGGGAGATTGTGAGACTTCATGGGTTGCCTTCTGATGTGGTGTCAGATAGGGGGTCTCAGTTTGTGTCCAAGTTTTGGAGGGCATTTTGTTTACGTCAGGGGATGCAATTGTCATTTTCCTCGGCTTTTCATCCGCAGACCAATGGTCAGACAGAGCGTCTGAATCAAAGCCTAGAGACTTATCTTCGGTGTTTTGTCTCAGAGAACCAGGAGGACTGGTCTTCTTTCTTGCCTCTGGCAGAGTTCGCTCTTAACAACAGGCGGAGCGAGTCCACTGGTAAGTCCCCGTTTTTTGGGGCATATGGTTTTCATCCCCAGTTTTGTACATTCAATGGGGGGGGCCCTTCTGGGGTTCCTGAGGAGGAGCGTTTCTCGTCGTCACTTGCTTCAGTGTGGAGAGGTGTATTGAATAATCTGAGTGCTATGGGGAACCGTTATAAACGTATGGCTGATAGGAGGAGAGTTTCTGGTCCAGATCTTAATGTGAACGATCTGGTATGGTTGTCTACCAGGAATATAAAACTTAAAGTTCCCTCCTGGAAGCTGGGCCCCAGATTCATCGGGCCGTACAGGATCAGTTCCATAATTAATCCTGTGGCATTTCGTCTGGACCTCCCTCCTACGTTTAAAATCCACAATGTGTTCCACAAGTCATTACTTAAGAGGTACGTGGCACCAGTCATACCATCACCTCTACCTCCTCCTCCAGTGGTGGTCAATGGTAACTTGGAGTTTCAAGTGTCAAAGATCATTGACTCACGTCTGAATCGCCGGTCCCTTCAGTACTTGGTGCATTGGAAGGGGTATGGTCCAGAGGAGAGGACGTGGGTTCCTGCGTCTGACATTAACGCAGATCGTTTGGTGCGGACCTTCCACAGAACTCACCCGGGCAAACCTGGCCCTGAGGGTCCGGAGGCCCCTCGTAGAAGGGGGGGTACTGTCATGTGTGCATCGCCACGAAGATCGTCGCGGTTGCACATTCTGACTTCTCACAGCTGAGTTGCTGTTTCTTTGTGTTTGGCGGTTAGGGAGTTGATTCTGTCTGTGCTCAGTTCTGGGACTGGGTGCAGTTTTCTCCCGGCTGCAATTAATTATTTGTTGATTGGTTTCCTTTAAATCTCTGGTTGTCTGTGTTGGGAGTTGCCAGTGAAATTCTTCATGCAGACCACAGATAGGATTGTATCTGTATAGACTTAAGTTAAAGAGCTCCTTAGTTGTTTTAAGCTCACCTTGCTTAGAGTTTAATATCCCAGATCATTTATGTTCCTTCTGTGTTTGAGTGTGTATGCAAGTCTGTGTTTTCTCCAGTCTGTCTTATATGTCTTATCTGTGTATTTAGCAGAGATCAGCCCATATCCCTTTGGTGGTAATCAGAATCCTTCTTAGGACTGATTACAGGGTTCAGGGACTGATAGGAGACAGGGTTAGGCTGGAGACTTGGACCTCTGAACCATTATCAGTACCTCCAAGGTGAGGGATTAGTTAGGACCCCAGTTTAGGGTCAGGTTAGACCCCCGGTCCTCCTCTTTCCTGTGACAGTGTATCAAGTCCTCAAGATTAACCCTGAGTTCAACGGATATCGTGTCAGGTAAATCTATTCTATATTTACATGCTGATGTTGCTAATCTATATGTTGTATAGAGTGTTGTTCTTTTAAGAATAGTTTACTGACATCGTACACATATCATAAGACCGCGTGACAGGATCGCTCGTTCGGTAGAATTGATTGCCCCCGCAGGATCGCTCGCTCTGTAGAATTGCTCGCCCCCACAGGATCACTTGCGCAGTATCGCTCACTCGGTAGAATTGCTCTTCCCGCAGGATCGCTCGCTCTGTAGAATTGATCGCCCCCGCAGGATCGCTCGCTCAGTAGAATTGCTCATCCCCGCAGGATCGCACGTTCTGTAGAATTGCTCATCCCGGCAGGATCGCTCGCTCGGTAGAATTGCTCGCCCCCGCAGGATCGCTCACTCTGTAGAATTGCTCGCCCCCGCAGGATCGCTCGCTCTGTAGAATTGCTCGCCCCCTCAGGATCGCTCGCTCTGTAGAATTGCTCACCACCGCAGGATTGCTCGCTCAGTAGAATTGCTCGCGCCCGCAGGATCGTTCGCTCTGTAGAATTGCTCGCCCCCGCAGTATCACTCGCTCGGTAGAATTGCTCTTCCCGCAGGATCGCTCTCTCTGTAGAATTGCTCGCCACCGCAGGATCGCTCGTTCGGTAGAATTGATCGACCCCGCAGGATCGCTCGCTCTGTAGAATTGCTCATCCCCGCAGGATCGCTCGTTCTGTAGAATTGCTCATGCCCGCAGAATCGCTCACTCGGTAGAATTGCTCGCCCCCACAGGATCGCTCGCTCGGTAGAATTGCTCGCCCCCGCAGGATAGCTCGCTCTGTAGAATTGCTCGCAACCGCAGGATCACTCGCTCTGTAGAATTGCTCGCCCCCGCAGGATCACTCGCTCTGTAGAATTGCTCGCCCACGCAGGATCGCTCTGTAGAATTGCTCGCCCCCACAGTATCGCACGCTCTGTAGAATTGCTCGCCCCCGCAGGATCGCTCGCTCTGTAGAATCGCTCAATGCCCTCAGGATCGCCCGGTAGAATTGTTCATCCCCGCAGTATTGCTCACTCTTTAGAATTGCTCGTCCCCCAGGATCGCTCGCTCTGTACAATTGCTGGCCCCCTCAGGATTACTCTCTCAGTAGAATTGCTCGCCCCACAGGATCGCTTGCTCAGTAGAATTGCTCGCCCCCGCAGGATCGCTCGCTCGGTAGAATTTCTCGCCCCGCAGGATCGCTCGCTCAGTAGAATTGCTCGCCCCGTAGGATCGCTCGCTCAGTAGAATTGCTCGCCCCACAGAATCGCTAGCTCCGTTGAATTGCTCGCCCCCGCAGGATCGCTCGCTCTGTAGAATTGTTTGCGCCCACAGGATTACTCGCTCTGTAGAATTGCTCGCGCCCGCAGAATCGCTCGCTCTGTGGAATTGCTCGCCCCCGCAGGATCGCTCGCTCCGTTGAATTGCTCGCCCCCGCAGGATCGCTCGCTCAGTAGAATTGCTCGCCCCCGCAGGATCGCTCGCTCAGTAGAATTGCTCGCCCCCACAGGATCGCTCGCTCAGTAGAATTGCTCGCCCCCGCAGGATCGCTCGTTCAGTAGAATTGCTCGCCCCCGCAGGATCGCTCGCTCCGTTGAATTGCTCGCCCACGCAGGATCGCTCTGTAGAATTGCTCGCCCCCACAGTATCGCTCACTCTGTAGAATTGCTCGCCCCCGCAGGATCGCTCGCTCAGTAGAATTGCTCGCCCCCTCAGAATTGCTCTCTCCGTTGAATTGCTCGCCCCCGCAGGATCGCTCGCTCTGCAGAATTGTTTGCGCCCACAGGATTACTCGCTCTGTAGAATTGCTCGCGCCCGCAGAATCGCTCGCTCTGTGGAATTGCTCGCCCCCGCAGGATCGCTCGCTCCGTTGAATTGCTCGCCCCCGCAGGATCGCTCGCTCAGTAGAATTGCTCGCCCCCGCAGGATCGCTCGCTCAGTAGAATTGCTCGCCCCCACAGGATCGCTCGCTCAGTAGAATTGCTCGCCCCCGCAGGATCGCTCGTTCAGTAGAATTGCTCGCCCCCGCAGGATCGCTCGCTCCGTTGAATTGCTCGCCCACGCAGGATCGCTCTGTAGAATTGCTCGCCCCCACAGTATCGCTCACTCTGTAGAATTGCTCGCCCCCGCAGGATCGCTCGCTCTGTAGATTCGCTCAATGCTCGCAGGATCGCCCGGTAGAATTGTTCACCCCCACAATATCGCTAACTCTTTAGAATTGCTCGTCCCCCAGGATCGCTCGCTCTGTACAATTGCTTGCCCCCGCAGGATTACTCTCTCAGTAGAATTGCTCGCCCCCACAGGATCGCTTGTTCGGTAGAATTGCTCACCCCCGCAGGATCGCTTGCTCAGTAGAATTGCTCGCCCCCGCAGTATCGCTCGCTCGGTAGAATTGCTCGCCCCCGCAGGATCGCTCGCTCTGTAGAATTGCTCTCGCCCGCAGGATCGCTCGCTCTGTAGAATTGCTCGTCCTCGCAGAATCGCTCGCTCCGTTGAATTGCTCGCCCCCGCAGGATCGCTTGCTACGTTGAATTGCTCGCCCCCGTAGGATCGCTCGCTCTGTAGAATTGCTCTCGCCCGCAGGATCGCTCGCTCTGTAGAATTGCTCGTCCTCGCAGAATCGCTCGCTCAGTAGAATTGCTCGCCCCCGCAGGATCGCTCGCTCAGTAGAATTGCTCGCCCCCCAGGATCGCTCGCTCGGTAGAATTGCTCGCCCCCACAGGATCGCTTGCTCGGTAGAATTGCTCGCCCCCACAGGATCGCTTGCTCAGCAGAATTGCTCGCCCCCGCAGTATCGCTCGCGCGTAGAATTGCTCTTCCCGCAGGATCGCTCGCTCTGTAGAATTGCTCGCCACCGCAGGATCGCTCGTTTGGTAGAATTGATCGCCCCCGCAGGATCGCTCGCTCTGTAGAATTGCTGATCCCCGCAGGATCGCTCGTTCTGTAGAATTGCTCATCCCCGCAGGATCGCTCATTCTGTAGAATTGCTCATCCCCGCAGGATCGCTTGCTCGGTAGAATTGCTCGCCCCCGCAGGATCGCTCGCTCGGTAGAATTGCTCGCCACCGCAGGATCGGTCGTTCGGTGGAATTGATCGCCCCCGCAGGATCGCTCGCACTGTAGAATTGCTCGCCCCCACAGGATCACTTGGGCAGTATCGCTCGCTCGGTTAGAATTGCTCTTCCCGCAGGATCGCTCGCTGTGTAGAATTGCTCGCCACCGCAGGATCGCTCGTTCGGTAGAATTGATCGCCCCCGCAGGATCGCTCGCTCTGTAGAATTGCTCATCCCCGCAGGATCGCTCATTCTGTAGAATTGCTCATCCCCGCAGGATTGCTCGCTCGGTAGAATTGCTCGCCCCCGCAGTTTTGCTCGCTCTGTAGAATTGCTTGCCCCTGCAGGATCGCTCGCTCTATAGAATTGCTCGCCCCCTCAGGATCGCTCGCTCTGTAGAATTGCTCTTCCCGCAGGATCGCTCGCTCTGTAGAATTGCTCGCCACCGCAGGATCGCTCGCTCAGTAGAATTGCTCGCCCCCGCAGGATCGCTCGCTCAGAAGAATTGCTCGCCCCCGCAGGATCGCTCGCTCAGTAGAATTGCTCGCCCCGCAGGATCGCTCGCTCGGTAGAATTGCTCGAACCCGCAAGATAGCTCGCTCTGTAGAATTGCTCACCCCCGCAGGATGACTCGCTCTGTAGATTGCTCGACCCCGCAGGATCGCTCGCTCGGTAGAATTGCTCGCCCACGCAGGATCGCTCTGTAGAATTGCTCGCCCCCACAGTATCGCTCGCTCTGTAGAATTGCTCGCCCCCGCAGGATCTCTCGCTCTGTAGAATCGCTCAATGCCCGCAGGATCGCCCGGTAGAATTGTTCACCCCGCAGTATCGCTCACTCTTTAGAATTATTCGTCTCCCCAGGATCACTCGCTCTGTACAATTGCTCGCCCCCGCAGAATTACTCTCTCAGTAGAATTGCTCGCCTTCACAGGATCGCTTGCTCGGTAGAATTGCTCGCCCCCGCAGGATCGCTTGCTCAGTAGAATTGGTCGCCCCCGCAGTATCGCTCGCTCGGTAGAATTGCTCTTCCCACAGGATCGCTCGCTCTGTAGAATTGCTCGCCACCGCAGGATCGCTCGTTCGGTAGAATTGATCGCCCCCGCAGGATAGCTCGCTCTTTAGAATTGCTCATCCCCGCAGGATCGCTCGTTCTGTAGAATTGCTCATCCCCGCAGGATCGCTCGCTCGGTAGAATTGCTCGCCCCCCGCAGGATCGCTCGCTCGGTAGAATTTCTCGCCCCCGCAGGATAGCTCGCTCTGTAGAATTCGCCCTGTTTCTGCTACCGCGGTCCTCCTCTTAAAGCTCGCCCCGGATTGCTCGCTCTGTAGAATTGCTCGCACCCGCAGGATCGCTCGCTCTCGTAGAATTGCTCGCCCACCGCAGGATCGCTCCTCAGTTAGAATTGCTCGCCCCCGCAGGATCGCTCGCTCGTAGAATTGCTCGCCCCCGCAGGATCTCCCTGTAGATTGCTCGCCCCAGCACCGCTCGTAGAATTGCTCGCCCACCCGCTAGGCACGCGTTGCTCTGTAGAATTGCTCGCCCCCCAGATCGCTCGCTCTGTAGAATTGCTCGCCCCCGCAGGATCGCTCGCTCTGTAGAATGCTCACCCCCGCCGTAGATTTCGCTCGCTCATCTTTAGAATTGCTCGTCCCCCAGGATACTCGCTCTGTACAATTGCTCGCCCCCACAGATCGCTACCTTCAGTAGAATTGCTCGCCCCACAGGATCGCTCGCTCGGTAGAATTGCTCAGCCCCGCAGGATCGCTGCTCGTAGAATTGTCACCCCCGCAGTATCGCTCACTCGTAGAATTGCTCTTCCCACAGGATCCTCGCTCTGTAAATTGTTCGCCCCCGCAGATGCTCGTTCGTAGAATTGATCGCCCCGCAGGATCGCTGCTCTTTAGAATTGCTCGCCCCGCAGGATCGCTCGTCTGTAGAATTGCTCCACCCCGCAGGATCGCTCGCTCGGTAGAATTGCTCGCCCCGCAGGATGCTCGCTCTGTAGAATTGTCGCCCCCGCAGGATTACGTCGTCTCGTAGAATTGCTCGCACCCGCAGGATCGCTCGCTCTGTAGAATTGCTCGCCCCGCAGGATCGCTCTTCTGTAGAATTGCTCCCCTGCAGGATCGCCTGTAGAATTGCTCGCCCCCACAGTATCGCTCGCTCTGTAGAATTGCTCACCCCGCAGGATCGCTCGCTCTGTAGAATCGCTCAATGCCCGCAGGATCGCCTGGTAGAATTGTTCACCCCCGCAGTATAGCTCACTCTTTAGAATTGCTCGTCCCCCCAGGATCGCTCGCTCTGTACAATTGCTCGCCCCCGCAGGATTACTCAGTAGAATTGCTCCCCCCACAGGATCGCTTGCTCGGTAGAATTGCTCGCCCCGCAGCATCGCTTGCTCAGTAGAATTGCTCGCCCCCGCAGGATCGCTCGCTCTGTAGAATTGCTCATCCCCGCAGGATCGCTTGTTCTGTAGAATTGCTCATCCCCGCAGGATCGCTCGCTCGGTAGAATTGCTCGCCCCCGCAGGATCGCTCGCTCTGTAGAATTGCTCGCCCCCGCAGGATCGCTCGCTCTGTAGAATTGCTCGCCCCCCAGGATCGCTCGTCTGAGAATTGCTTCCCGCGATCGCTCGCTCATAGAATTGCTCGCCCCCGAAGGATCGCTCGCTCAGAATTGCTCGCCACCGCAGAATCGCTCGCTCTGTAGAATTGCTCGCCCCCGCAGGATCGCTCGCTCGGTAGAATTGCTCGCCCACGCAGGATCGCTCTGTAGAATTACTCGCCCCCACAGTATCGCTCGCTCTGTAGAATTGCTCGCCCCCGCAGGATCGCTCGCTCTGTAGAATTGCTCAATCCGCAGGATCGCTCGTAGAATTGCTCGCCTGTCACGCTGTCTAATGATATGAATACAATGTCAGTAAACTATTATACAGGAACACACTCTATACAACAATAGTTTAGCAACATCAGATGTAAATATAGAAATAGATTTACCTGACCTCTCCACAGGTTATCTTGAACATGTGAGAACATTGTAAGATTGACTTGATGAGCTGTAACAGGAAAGAGGAGGACCGGGGTCTAACCTGACCCTAACTGGGGTCCTAACTAATCCCTTACCTTGGAGGTACTGATAAGGTTCAGAGGTCCAAGTCTCCAGCCTAACCCTGTCTCCTGTCAGACCCTGAACCCTGTAATCAGTCCTAAGAAGGATCCTGATTACCACCAAAGGGATATGGGCTGATCTCAGCTAAATACACAGATTAGACATATAAGACAGACAGGATAGCACTCACTTGCATACACACTCAAACACCGAAGGAACATAAATGGTCTGGGAAATAAACTCTAAGCAATTGAGCTTAAAACAGCTAAGGAGCTCTCAACTTAAGTCTATACAGATTCATTCCTATCTGTGGTCTGCATGAAGGATTTCACTGGCAACTCCCAAAGCAGACAACCAGGAATTTAAAGGAAACCAATCAACAAATAATCAATTGCAGCCGGGAGAAACTGCACCCAGTCCCAGCACCGAGCACAGACAGAATTAACTCCCAAGCTGCCAAACACAAAGAAACAGCAACTCAGCTGTGAGAAGTCAAAATGTGCAACCGTGACGATCTTCGTGGCAATGCACACATGACAGTACTCCCCCTTCTACGAGGGGCCTCCGGACCCTCAGGGCCAGGTTGCACGGGTGAGTTCTGTGGAAGGTCCGAACCAAACGATCTGCGTTAACATCAGACGCAGGGACCCACGTCCTCTCCTCCGGACCATATCCCTTCCAATGCACCAAGTACTGAAGGGCCGGCGATTCAGACGAGAGTCAATGATTTTTGATACTTGAAATTCCAAATTACCATTGACCAACACTGGAGGAGGAGGTAGAGGTGACGGTATGACTGGTGCTACATACCTTTTAAGTAAAGACTTGTGGAAACATTATGAATTTTAAACGTAGAGGGAGGTCCAGACGAAATGCCACAGGATTAATTATGGAACTGATCCTGTACGGCCCGATGAATCTGGGACCCAGTTTCCAGGAGGGCACTTTAAGTTTTATATTCCTGGTAGACAACCATACCAGATCGTTCACATTCAGATCTGGACCAGAAACTCTCCTCCTATCAGCCATACGTTTGTAACGGTTCCCCATCGACTCAGATTATTCAATACACCTCCCACACAGAAGCAAGTGACGACGAGAAATGCTCCTCCTCAGGAACCCCAGAAGGACCCCCCCATTGAAAGTACAAAACTGGGGATGAAAACCATATGCCCCAAAAAACGGGGACTTACCAGTGGACTCGCTCCGCCTGTTGTTAAGAGCGAACTCTGCCAGAGGTAAGAAAGAAAACCAGTCCTCCTGGTTCTCCGATACAAAACACCGGAGATATGTCTCTAAACTCTGATTCAGACGCTCTGTCTGACCATTGGTCTGTGGATGAAAAGCCGAGGAAAACGACAATTGCATCCCCCGACGTAAACAAAATGCCCTCCAAAATTTGGACACAAACTGAGACCCCCTATCTGACACCACATCAGAAGGCAACCCATGAAGTCTCACGATCTCCCTAATGAACACCTGCGCCAGAGTTTTAGCATTAGGGAGTGCAGGAAGAGCAACGAAATGTGCCATCTTACTGAACCTGTCAACAACCACCAGTATGACATATTCCCAGATGACGGAGGAAGGTCCGTAATGAAGTCCATAGATAAATGAGTCCATGGACGCTCCGGAAGTTTCAAGGGTAAAAGGGTCCCAGACGGACGGGTATGAGGGTTTAGAGCGAGCACAAACCCCACAGGACGCGACAAAAGTTAAAACATCTTTATTAACGTTAGGCCACCAAAATCGGGGGAAAGGAGATCTAAAGTAGCCTTACTCCCTGGATATCCTGCTAAAGCAGAATTATGATGTGCCTCAATAACCTTTTGTCTCAACTGATTCGGGACAAACAGTCTCCCTGGAGGTCCTGCAGGGGCGTCCCCCTGAGCCTCTAACACCTCCTCCTCAAGCTCAGAACAATACAGCCGACACTACCACCCCCTCCTGAAGGATAGGAATCGGGTCGTCCGTTTTCCCGGCCCCTGGGAAACAGCGAGACAAGGCATCAGCCTTTACATTCTTAGACCCCGGACGATAAGTGACGACAAAATTAAACCTGGTAAAAAAAATGACCATCGAGCTTGTCTGGAATTCAGACGCTTAGCAGATTCCAAATACAGCAGGTTCTTGTGATCAGTAATACGGTGACCGGGTGGACTGCCCCCTCCAAAAAGTGACGCCATTCTTCAAAAGCTAACTTAATGGCCAAAAGTTCCCTATTGCCTATATCATAATTCCTTTCGGCGGACGACAATTTCTTAGAAAAGAAAGCGCACGGATGCCATTTACCAGGGGACGGACCCTGGGACAATATAGCACCCACTCCTACGTCAGACGCGTCCACCTCCACAATGAACGGCTGAGATACATCTGGTTGGATGAGAACGGGTGCCGAAGCAAAACATCTTTTAAAGAGGAAAAGGCTTGGCAAGCTTTGTCCGACCACTTAGAAAAATCCGTCCCTTTTCTCGTCATGTCAGTGAGAGGTTTGACGACAGACGAGAAATTACAAATAAATTTCCGGTAGTAATTAGCAAACCCCAAAAAACGCTGCAGAGCCTTAAGATCCCCTGGCTGATCCCATTCAAGCACTGCTCTCACCTTTTCAGGGTCCATACGGAAACCGGAGGCTGACACCAAAAAACCCAAAAACTGAAGTTCCTGTACGGCAAATACACACTTCTCCAGTTTGGCGTATAGTTTATTGTCTCGCAAGATCTGCAACACCTGTCTCACATGCTCCTGATGAGACACAAGATCTGGCGAGTAAATTAAAATGTCGTCCAAATATACAACCACAAACAGCCCCACAAGGTGACGAAAAATGTCATTAACAAAATGTTGGAATACTGCTGGTGCAGTAGTCAGACCAAAAGGCATGACTAGGTTCTCATAATGTCCCTCCGGCGTGTTAAACGCCGTTTTCCACTCATCCCCCTCTTTTATCCTAATCAGATTATAGCCCCCCTGAGATCCAATTTAGAGAACCATTTGGCGCCAACAATTTGATTGAAGAGATCAGGAATAAGAGGGAGTGGATACGGATCTCGAACAGTAATCCGATTAATTTTCGCGAAATCCAAGCAAGGGCGTAGGCCTCCATCTTTTTTCTTCACAAAGAAGAACCCCGCGGCTACTGGGGAAGATGAAGGTCTAATATGCCCTTTGGCCAGACTTTCAGAAATATAATCTTTCATAGCCTGTCTTTCATGACCAGAAAGATTATACAACCTAGCTTTAGGCAACTTAGCATCAGGAATAGATTAATAGAGCAGTCATACACGCGATGAGGAGGCAACTCCCGACACCCCTCCTCAGAGAAAACATCCCCAAAATCCTCCAAAAAAGGAGGCAATGTACTAGGCACGACCGCACTGATGACTGTGTTCATGCAGTTGCTTTTGCAAAACCTCCCCCATTGGCTTATTTCTCTGGACTGCCAATTAATCACAGGGTTATGTTTAACCAGCCAAGGAAGTCCCAACACAATAGGAGTAGGTAGACCCTCCAACACATAACAAGATAATTGTTCCCTATGTATTGCCCCTACCCGAAGGTCAATGTTATGAACCTCATGAACAAAGCTACCTTGGCCGAGAGGCCTGGCGTCAATGGAGAAATAGGGATCGTTTGACCAATACACTCAGATGCATACCTTGAGCCTGAGCAAACTGAGCGTCAACCAGATTAGCCCCAGAACCACTATCCAGAAGAACAGACAATCTCTTCACTCTAGTACCAACCACCACCTCCACTGGTACAAGGAACTGAGAAGAACCGGCGGATGAAATACATACTCCCAGGTTGTCGTCCACCACACAACCTGGGATTAGCAGTTTTCCGGCGACTTTTTACTTAACAAGACACGGGATGGACATTCTCCAACAAAATGTCCCTCTTTCCCGCAGAAAAAACACCTTCTAGTCCTGCGGCGTGCCGCCAATCCCCTACTACGAAAAGATGTCCCTCCCAACTGCATAGGCTCATCCGAACAGACAAGGGGAACCTCAACATAAGGGACTTTAGTAGTAGGTGGAGAAACAACAGGGAGATGGAGTTACCTCACCCCTCTCCCGAAGCCGTCTATCAGTACGGATAGCTAGGGCCATAGCAGCCTCCAGAGAAGGAGGAGACTCATACTGGGCCAAAACATTTTTAATTTGTCAGAAAGCCCATGACAAAACTGGCTCCTAAGAGCTGGGTCATTCCACTGAGTATCTGTGGCCCATCTACGAAACTCAGAAGCAAATTCCTCCTGCCGGACGATCTCCCTGCTGTACTTACGTAATTTGGTCTCAGCAAGAGAGACCCGATCTGGGTCATCATATACCAATCCCAGAGCAGTAAAAAATTGATCTACAGACTGTAGAGCCGGGGACCCGGAGGAAGGGAAAATGCCCAGGATTGAGGGTCCCCTTGAAGAAGTGAGATAACAATTCCCACTCTCTGCTCATCACTCCCTGATGATCGCGGCCGAAGCCGAAAATACAATTTACATGCCTCCCGGAAGGTAAAAAATTTGTCTTGCCCACCAGTGAACCTATCTGGAAGAGCTACTTTAGGTTCAACTCTGGTTTGCTCCAGGGGAGACAAAACTTTGGACTTAATGTCCGTCAGCTCCATGGATAATCCTGCAACTGCAGAGCCAGCTGGGCTATTGGATCCATGGTAACTAGAGATAATTTTTTATGGCCAGTGAAAATGTCACGCTGTCTAATGATATGAATACAATGTCAGTAAACGATTTATACAGGAACCACATCATACAACAATAGATAGCAACATCAGATGTAAGTATAAAATAGATTTACCTGACACAATCTCTGCATGAACTTAGGGTTAATCTTGAGGACTAGATGAGCTGAAACAGGAAAGAGGAGGACCGGGTCTAACCTGACCCTACACTGGGGTCCTAACTAATCCCTTACCTTGGAGGTACTGATAATGGTTCAGAGGTCCAAGTCTCCAGCCTAACCCTGTCTCCTGTCAGACCCTGAACCCTGTAATCAGTCCTAAGAAGGATCCTGATTACCACCAAAGGGATATGGGCTGATCTCAGCTAAATACACAGATTAGACATATAAGACAGACAGGATAGCACTCACTTCATACACACTCAAACACCGAAGGAACATAAATGGTCTGGGAAATAAACTCTAAGCAAGTTGAGCTTAAAACAGCTAAGGAGCTCACAACTAAAGTCTATACAGATTCATTCCTATCTGTGGTCTGCATGAAGGATTTCACTGGCAACTCCCAAAGCAGACAACCAGGAAACCAATCAACAAATAATCAATTGCAGCCGGGAGAAACTGCACCCAGTCCCAGCACCGAGCACAGACAGAATTAACTCCCAAGCTGCCAAACACAAAGAAACAGCAACTCAGCTGTGAGAAGTCAAAATGTGCAACCGCGACGATCTTCGTGGCAATGCACACATGACATCGCCCCCGCAGTATTGCTCGCTCTTTAGAATTGCTCGTCCCCCCAGGATCGCTCGCTCTGTAGAATTGCTCGCCCCCTCAGGATTACTCTCTCAGTAGAATTGCTCGCCCCCACAGGATCGCTCGCTCGGTAGAATTGCTCGCCCCCGCAGGATCGCTCGCTCTGTAGATTTGCTTGCCCCCGAAGTATCGCTCGCTCAGTAGAATTGCTCACCACCGCCGGATCGCTCGCTCAATAGAATTGCTCGCCCGCGCAGGATCGCTCGCTCAGTAGAATTGCTCGCCCCCGCAGGATAGCTCGCTCAGTAGAATTGCTCGCCCCCGCAGGATAGCTCGCTCTGTAGAGTTGCTCGCCCCCGCAGGATCGCTCGCTCTGTAGAATTGCTCGCCCCCGCAGGATCGTTCGCTCGGTAGTATTGCTCGCCCACGCACGATCGCTCTGTAGAATTGCTCGCCCCCTCAGGATTACTCTCTCAGTAGAATTGCTCGCCCCCACAGGATCGCTCGCTCGGTAGAATTGCTCTGCCCCCGCAGGTTCGCTCGCTCTGTAGATTTGCTCGCCCCCGAAGTATCGCTCGCTCAGTAGAATTGCTCACCACCGCCGGATCGCTCGCTCAATAGAATTGCTCGCCCGCGCAGGATCGCTCGCTCAGTAGAATTGCTCGCCCCCGCAGGATAGCTCGCTCGGTAGAATTGCTCGCCCCTGCAGGATAGCTCGCTCTGTAGAGTTGATCGCCCCCGCAGGATCGCTCGCTCTGTAGAATTGCTCGCCCCCGCAGGATCGTTCGCTCGGTAGTATTGCTCTCCCACGCACGATCGCTCTGTAGAATTGCTCGCCCCCGACAGTATCGCTTGCTCTGTAGAATTGCTCGCCCCCACAGGATCGCTCGCTCTGTAGAATTGCTCGCCCCCACAGGATCGCTCCTCGGTAGAATTGCTCGCCCCCGCAGGATCGCTCGCTCTGTAGATTGCTCGCCCCCGAAGGATCGCTCGCTCAGTAGAATTGCTCACCACCGCCGGATCGCTCTCTCAATAGAATTGCTCGCCCGCGCAGGATCGCTCGCTCAGTAGAATTAGCTCGCCCCCGCAGGATAGCTCGCTCGTAGAATTGCTCGCCCCCGCAGGATAGCTCGCTCTGTAAATTGCTCGCCCCCGCAGGATCGCTCGCTCTGTAGAATTGCTAGCCCCCGCAGGATCGTTCGCTCGGTAGTATTGCTCGCCCACGCAGGATCGCTCTGTAGAATTGCTCGCCCCCGCAGTATCGCTTGCTCTGTAGAATTGCTCGCCCCCACAGGATCGCTCGCTCTGTAGAATCGCTCAATCCCGCAGGATCGCTCGGTAGAATTGCTCGCCCCCGCAGTATTGCTCGCTCTTTAGAATTGCATGTCCCACCAGGATCGCTCGCTCTGTAGAATTGCTCGCCCCCTCAGGATTACTCTCTCAGTAGAATTGCTCGCCCCCACAGGACCACTCGCTCGTAGAATTCCTCGCCCCCGCAGGATCGCTCGCTCAGTAGAATTGCTCACCCCGCAGGATTCGCTCCAGTAGATTGCTCGCCCCGCAGGATCGCTCTCGTAGAATTGCTCGCCCCCGCAGGATCGCTGCTCGTAGAATTGCTCGCCCCCCAGGATCGCTCGCTCGTAGAATTGCTCGCCCCCGCAGGATCGCCGCTCGGAATGCCGCCCAGGAAACTGAGAATTGTCCCCCCCAGAATCGCTCACTCCTTGAATTGCTCCCCCCAGATCGCTCGCTCCGTCAATGCTCCCGCCCCGCAGGATTCGCTCGCTCAGTAGAATTGCTCCCCACAGGATCGCTCGCTCGTAGAATTGCTCCGCCCCCCAGAATCGCTCGCTCAGTAGAATTGCTCGCCCCAGCAGATCGCTCGCTCGTAGAATTGCTCGCCCGCAGATCGCCGCTTTGAATTGCTCGCCTCCCCGAGATCGCTCGCTCGAGTAGAATTGCTCGCCCCCGCAGGATCGCTCGCTCGGTAGAATTGCTCCCCCCGCAGGATCCTCGTCGTAAATTGCTCCCCCCGCAGGATCGTCCTCGTAGAATTGCTCGCCCCCGCAATCGCTCCTCGTGAATTGCTCGCCCCCGCAGATCGTCTGTAGAATTGCTCGCCCCCAAGGATCCCCTCGTAGAATTGCTCGCCCCCGCAGACCTCGCTTGTAGAATCTGAATGCCCGCGTCCCGCAGGATCGCTCTCATCGTGACATTGCCGTCCCACACGTCATTGCTCTGATAGATGCTCGCCCCTGAAATCGCTCGTAGAATCTCGCCCGCAGGATCGCTCGCTCGTAAATTGCTCGCCCCCGCAGGATCGCTGCTCGTAGAATTGCTCGCCCCCGCAGGATCGCTACGTAATTGCTCGCCCCCAGATCCGTCCGCTCGTAAATTGCTCATGCTCCCCGCAGGATCGCTCCTCGTAGAATTGCTCGCCCCAGCAGATCTGCTCAGTAGAATTGTCCCCCATCTCTGTGATGCTCCCAGACGCTCAAGCCCCCGCAGATCTCTCGTAGATTGCTGCCCAATCGCTCGAGAATCTCCCCCAGATGCTGCTCGTAGAATGTCCCCCAGATCGCTGTGTAGAATGTCGCCCCAGGATCGCTCGCTCTGAATTCCCCGATCGCCTTAGAATGCTCTCCGAACGCTCGCTCTAATTGCTCCCGCAGATCCTCGCTCGTGAATTGCTCCCCAGATCGCTCTGGAATTGCTCCCCCGCAGATCGCCGCTCGAGAATTGCTCCCGCAGATCGCTGCCTAGAATTGTGCCCAGGATCGCGTTGTAATGCTCCCCCAGGATCCCTGTAGAATTGCTCGCCCCCCAGACCTCCTCTGTAAATTGCTCCCCAGATCGCTGCTCGTAGAATGCTCCCCGCAGACTGCTCGTAAATTGTCCCCGGATGCTCGTGTAGATGCCCAGATGCTCCGAATGTCCCGAGGATCGCTCTGTAAATGCCCCGCGGATCTGCTAGATCTCCCCAGATCCAGATTGCTCCCCAGTGTCGTAGAATTGCGCCCGCTCTCGCTCGTAATTCCCAGATCGCCGTAAATCCCCCGCAGATGTCTCTGATTCCCCAGATCGCGAATGTCCCGATCTCTAATGGCCCGACGCTCGAATGCTCCCCAGATCTCTCGTAGAATCTCCCCGCTCCGTAGATCCCCACGCGAATTGCTCCCCCGCAGGATCGCTCGCTCTGTAGAATTGCTCGCCCCCGCAGGATCGCTCGCTCAGTAGAATTGCTCAATGCCCGCAGGATCGCCCGTAGAATTGTTCACCCCCGCAGTATTGCTCACTCTTTAGAATTGATCGTCCCCCCAGGATCGCTCGCTCTGTACAATTGCTCGCCCCCGCAGGAATACTCTCTCAGTAGAATTGCTCGACCCCACAGGATCACTCGCTCGGTAGAATTGCTCGCCCCCGCAGGATCGCTCGCTCAGTAGAATTGCTCGCCCCCGAAGGATCGCTCGCTCAGTAGAATTGCTCACCACCGCAGGATCGCTCGCTCAGTAGAATTGCTCGCCCCCGCAGGATCGCTCGCTCAGTAGAATTGCTCGCCCCCGCAGGATAGCTCGCTCCGTAGAATTGCTCGCCCCCGCAGGATAGCTCGCTCTGTAGAATTGCTCGCCCCCGCAGGATAGCTCGCTCTGTAGAATTGCTCGCCCCCGCAGGATCGCTCGCTCTGTAGAATTGCTCGCCCCGCAGGATCGCTCGCTCTGTAGAATTGCTCGCCCCCGCAGGATCGCTTGCTCAGTAGAATTGCTCGCCCCCGCAGTATCGCTCGCTCGGTAGAATTGCTCTTCCCGCAGTATCGCTCGCTCTGTAGAATTGCTCGCCACCACAGGATCGCTCATTTGGTAGAATTGATCGCCCCCGCAGGATCGCTCGCTCTGTAGAATTGCTCATCCCTGCAGGATCGCTCGTTCTGTAGAATTGCTCATCCCCGCAGGATCGCTTGCTCGGTAGAATTGCTCGCCCCCGCAGGATCGCTCGCTCGTAGAATTGCTCGCCCCCGCAGGATAGCTCGCTCTGTAGAATTGCTCGCCCCCGTAGGATCACCCGATCTGTAGAATTGCTCGCCCCCGCAGGATCACTCGCTCTGTAGAATTTCTCGCCCCCGCAGGATCGCTCGCTCGGTAGACTTGCTCGCCCACGCATGATCGCTCTGTAGAATTGCTCGCCCCCACAGTATTGCTCGCTCTGTAGAATTGCTCGCCCCCGCAGATCGCTCGCTCTGTAGAATCGCTCAATGCACGCAGGATCGCCCGGTAGAATTGTTCACCCCCGCAGTATCGCTCACTCTTTAGAATTGATCGTCCCCCCAGGATCGCTCGCTCTTTAGAATTGCTCGCCCCCGCAGGATTACTCTCTCAGTAGAATTGCTCGCCCCCGCAGGATCGATTGCTCAGTAGAATTGCTCGCCCCCGCAGTATCGCTCGCTCGGTAGAATTGCACTTCCCGCAGGATCGCTCGCTCTGTAGAATTGCTCGCCACCGCAGGATCGCTCGTTCGGTAGAATTGATCGCCCCCGCAGGATCGCTCGCTCTGTGGAATTGCTCGCCCCCACAGGATCGCTCGCTCAGTAGAATTGCTCGCCCCCACAGAATCGCTAGCTCCGTTGAATTGCTCGCCCCCGCAGGATCGCTCGCTCTGTATAATCGCTCAATGCCCGCAGGATCGCCTGGTAGAATTGTTCACCCCCGCAGTATCGCTCACTCTTTAGAATTGCTCGCCCCTGCAGGATTACTCTCTCAGTAGAATTGCTTGCCCCCACAGGATCGCTTGCTCGGGAGAATTGCTCGCCCCCGCAGTATCGCTCGCTCGGTAGAATTGCTCTTCCCGCAGGATCGCTCGCTCTGTAGAATTGCTCGCCACCGCAGGATCGCTCGTTCGGTAGAATTGATTGCCCCCGCAGGATCGCTCGCTCTGTAGAATTGCTCGCCCCCACAGGATCACTTGCGCAGTATCGCTCGCTCGGTAGAATTTCTCTTCCCGCAGGATCGCTCGCTCTGTAGAATTGATCGCCCCCGCAGGATCGCTCGCTCAGTAGAATTGCTCATCCCCGCAGGATCGCACGTTCTGTAGAATTGCTCATTCCGGCAGGATCGCTCTCTCGGTAGAATTGCTCGCCCCCGCAGGATCGCTCGCTCTGTAGAATTGCTCGCCCCCGCAGGATCGCTCGCTCTGTAGAATTGCTCGCCCCCTCAGAATTGCTCGCTCAGTAGAATTGCTCGCGCCCGCAGGATCGCTCGCTCTGTAGAATTGCTCGCCCCCGCAGTATCACTCGCTCGGTAGAATTGCTCTTCCCGCAGGATCGCTCGCTCTGTAGAATTGCTCGCCACCGCAGGATCGCTCGCTCTGTAGAATTGCTCATCCCCGCAGAATCGCTCGTTCTGTAGAATTGCTCATGCCCGCAGAATCGCTCACTCGGTAGAATTGCTCGCCCCCGCAGGATCGCTCGCTCGGTAGAATTGCTCGCCCTCGCAGGATAGCTCGCTCTGTAGAATTGCTCGCCCCCGCAGGATCACTCGCTCTGTAGAATTGCTCGCCCCCGCAGGATCACTCGCTCTGTAGAATTGCTCGCCCACGCAGGATCGCTCTGTAGAATTGCTCGCCTCTACATTATCGCACGCTCTGTAGAATTGCTCGCCCCCGCAGGATCGCTCGCTCTGTAGAATTGCTCAATGCCCCGCAGGATCCCCGGTAGAATTGTTCATCCCCGCAGATCGCTCACTCTTTAGAATTGCTCGTCCCCCCAGGATCGCTCGCTCTGTAGCAATTGCTCGCCCCCGCAGGATACTCCTCAGTAGAATTGCTCGCCCCCACAGGATCGCTGCTCGGTAGAATTGCTTCGCCCCCGCAGGATCGCTCGCTCGGTAGAATTGCTCGCCCCCGCAGGATCGCTCGCTCAGTAGAATTGCTCGCCCCCGCAGGATCGCTCGCTCAGAGAATTGCTCGCCCCCACAGAATCGCTAGCTCCGTTGAATTGCTCGCCCCCCAGAATCGCTCGCTCCGTTGAATTGCTCGCCCCCGCCGGATCGCTCGCTCAGTAGAATTGCTTGCACCCACAGGATCGCTCGCTCAGTAGAATTGCTCGCCCCCACAGAATCGCTCGCTCAGTGAATTGCTCGCCCCCACAGAATCGCTCGCTGAGTAGAATTGCTCGCCCCCGCAGATCGCTCGCTCCGTTGAATTGCTCGCACCCCGCAGGATCGCTCGCTCAGTAGAATTGCTCGCCCCCACGGGAATCGCTCGCTCAGTAGATTTGCTCGCCCCCGCAGAATCGTTCGCTCAGTAGAATTGCTCGCCCCCGCAGAATTGCTCGCTCCGTTGAATTGCTCGCCCCCGCAGGATCGCTCGCTCTGTAGAATTGTTTGCGCCCCACAGGATTACTCGCTCTGTAGAATTGCTCGCGCCCCGCAGAATCGCTCGCTCTGTGAAATTGCTCGCCCCCGCAGAATGCTCGCTCCGTTGAATTGCTCGCCCCCGCAGGATCGCTCGCTCAGTAGAATTGCTGCGCCCCAGGATCGCTCGCTCAGTAGAATTGCTCGCCCCCACAGGATCGCTCGCTCAGTAGAATTGCTCGCCCCCGCAGGATCGCATCCGCGATCCGTTGAATTGCTCGCCCACGCAGGATCGCTCTGTAGAATTGCTGCCCCCACAGTATCGCTCGCTCTGTAGAATTGCTCGCCCCCGCAGGATCGCTCGCTCTGTAGAATCGCTCAAGCCCGCAGGATCGCCCGTAGAATTGTTCCCCCCACAGTATCGCTCACTCTTTAGAATTGCTCGTCCCCCCATGATCGCTCGCTCTGTAAACGCTCGCCCCCGCAGGATTCTCTCTCAGTAGAATTGCTTCACCCCCACAGGATCGTTTGCTCGGTAGAATTGCTCACCCCCCAGATCGCTTGCTCAGTAAATTGCTCGCCCCCGCAGTATCGCTCCTCGTAGAATTGCTCGCCCCCGCAGATCGCTCGCTCTGTAGAATTGCTCCTCCCAGCAGGATCGCTCGCTCTGTAGAATTGCTCGTCCCTCGCAGTAATCGCTCGCTCCGTTGAATTGCTCGCCCCCGCAGGATCGCTTGCTACTTGAATTACTCCGCCCCGTAGGATCGCTCGCTCTGTAGAATTGCTCTCGCCCGCAGATCGCCTGCTCTTAGAATTGCTCGTCCCGCAGAATCGCTCGCTCATGAATTCTCGCCCCCGCAGGATCGCTCGCTCAGTAGAATTGCTCGCCCCCGCAGATCACTCTGCTCGTAGAATTGCTCGCCCGCACAGATCGCTTGCTCGTAGAATTGCTCGCCCCCGCAGGATCGCTTGCTCAGTAGAATTGCTCGCCCCCGCAGTATCCGCATCGCGTCGTAGAAATTGCTCTTTCCCCGCAGGATAGCTCGCTCTGTAGAATTGCTCGCCACCGCAGGATCGCTCGTTTGGTAGAATTGATCGCCCCCGCAGGATCGCTCGCTCTGTAGAATTGCTCATCCCCGCAGGATCGCTCGTTCTGTAGAATTGCTCATCCCCGCAGGATCGCTTGCTCGGTAGAATTGCTCGCCCCCGCAGGATCGCTCGCTCAGTAGAATTGCTCGCCCACACAGGATCGCTCTGTAGAATTGCTCGCCCCCGCAGGATCGCTCGCTCTGTAGAATTGCTCAATGCCCGCAGGATCGCCCGGTAGAATTGTTCACCCCCGCAGTATTGCTCACTCTTTAGAATTGATCGTCCCCCCAGGATCGCTCGCTCTGTACAATTGCTCGCCCCCGTAGGATTACTCTCTCAGTAGAATTGCTCGCCCCCACAGGATCGCTTGCTCGGTAGAATTGCTCGCCCCCGCAGGATCGCTTGCTCAGTAGAATTGCTCGCCCCCGCAGTATCGCTCGCTCGGTAGAATTGCTCTTCCCGCAGGATCGCTCGCTCTGTAGAATTGCTCGCCACCGCAGGATCGCTCGTTCGGTAGAATTGATTGTCCCCGCAGGATCGCTCGCTCTGTAGAATTGCTCGCCCCCACAGGATCACTTGCGCAATATCGCTCGCTCGGTAGAATTGCTCTTCCCGCAGGATCGCTCGCTCTGTAGAATTGCTCGCCACCGCAGGATCGCTCGTTTGGTAGAATTGATCGACCCCGCAGGATCGCTCGCTCTGTAGAATTGCTCATCCCCGCAGGATCGCTCATTCTGTAGAATTGCTCATCCCCGCAGGATTGCTCGCTCGGTAGAATTGCTCGCCCCCGCAGTTTCGCTCGCTCTGTAGAATTGCTTGCCCCTGCAGGATCGCTCACTCTGTAGAATTGCTCGCCCCCTCAGGATCGCTCGCTCTGTAGAATTGCTCTTCCCGCAGGATCGCTCGCTCTGTAGAATTGCTCGCCACCGCAGGATCGCTCGCTGTCATGTGTGCATCGCCACGAAGATCGTCGCGGTTGCACATTCTGACTTCTCACAGCTGAGTTGCTGTTTCTTTGTGTTTGGCAGTTAGGGAGTTAATTCTGTCTGTGCTCAGTTCTGGGACTGGGTGCAGTTTCTCCCGGCTGCAATTAATTATTTGTTGATTGGTTTCCTTTAAATCTCTGGTTGTCTGTGTTGGGAGTTGCCAGTGAAATTCTTCATGCAGACCACAGATAGGATTGTATCTGTATAGACTTAAGTTAAAGAGCTCCTTAGTTGTTTTAAGCTCACCTTGCTTAGAGTTTAATATCCCAGATCATTTATGTTCCTTCTGTGTTTGAGTGTGTATGCAAGTCTGTGTTTTCTCCAGTCTGTCTTATATGTCTAATCTGTGTATTTAGCAGAGATCAGCCCATATCCCTTTGGTGGTAATCAGAATCCTTCTTAGGACTGATTACAGGGTTCAGGGACTGATAGGAGACAGGGTTAGGCTGGAGACTTGGACCTCTGAACCATTATCAGTACCTCCAAGGTGAGGGATTAGTTAGGACCCCAGTTTAGGGTCAGGTTAGACCCCCGATCCTCCTCTTTCCTGTGACAGTGTATCAAGTCCTCAAGATTAACCCTGAGTTCAACGGATATCGTGTCAGGTAAATCTATTCTATATTTACATGCTGATGTTGCTAATCTATATGTTGTATAGAGTGTTGTTCTTTTAAGAATAGTTTACTGACATCGTACACATATCATAAGACCGCGTGACACTCGCTCAGTAGAATTGCTCGCCCCCGCAGGATCGCTCGCTCAGAAGAATTGCTCGCCCCCGCAGGATCGCTCGCTCAGTAGAATTGCTCTCCCCCGCAAGATCGCTCGCTCGGTAGAATTGCTCGCCCCCGCAGGATCGCTCGCTCTGTAGAATCGCTCAATGCCCGCAGGATCGCCCGGTAGAATTGTTTACCCCCGCAGTATCGCTCACTCTTTAGAATTGCTCGTCCCCCCAGGATCACTCGCTCTGTACAATTGCTCGCCCTCGCAGAATTACTCTCTCAGTAGAATTGCTCGCCCCCACAGGATCGCTTGCTCGGTAGAATTGCTCGCCCCCGCAGGATCGCTTGCTCAGTAGAATTGTTCGCCCCCGCAGTATCGCTCGCTCGGTAGAATTGCTCTTCCCACAGGATCGCTCGCTCTGTAGAATTGCTCGCCACGCAGGATCGCTCGTTCGGTAGAATTGATCGCTCCCGCAGGATAGCTCGCTCTTTAGAATTGCTCATCCCCGCAGGATCGCTCATTCTGTAGAATTGCTCATCCCCGCAGGATCGCTCGCTCGGTAGAATTGCTCGCCCCCGCAAGATCGCTCGCTCTGTAGAATTGCTCGCCCCCGCAGGATCAGTCGCTCTGTAGAATTGCTCGACCCCGCAGGATCGCTCGCTCGGTAGAATTGCTCGCCCACGCAGGATCGCTCTGTAGAATTGCTCGCCCCCACAGTATCGCTCGCTCTGTAGAATTGCTCGCCCCCGCAGCATCGCTCGCTCTGTAGAATCGCTCAATGCCCGCAGGATCGCCCGGTAGAATTGTTCACCCCCGCAGTATTGCTCACTCTTTAGAATTGATCGTCCCCCCAGGATCGCTCGCTCTGTACAATTGCTCGCCCCCGCAGGATTACTCTCTCAGTAGAATTGCTCGCCCCCACAGGATCACTCGCTCGGTAGAATTGCTCGCCCCCGCAGGATCGCTCGCTCAGTAGAATTGCTCGCCCCGAAGGATCGCTCGCTCAGTAGAATTGCTCACCACCGCAGGATCGCTCGCTCAGTAGAATTGCTCGCCCCCGCAGGATCGCTCGCTCAGTAGAATTGCTCGCCCCCGCAGGATAGCTCGCTCCGTAGAATTGCTCGCCCCCGCAGGATAGCTCGCTCTGTAGAATTGCTCGCCCCCGCAGGATAGCTCGCTCTGTAGAATTGCTCGACCCCGCAGGATCGCTCGCTCTGTAGAATTGCTCGCCCCCGCAGGATCGTTCGCTTGGTAGTATTGCTCGCCCACGCAGGATCGCTCTGTAGAATTGCTCGCCCCCGCAGGATCGCTCGCTCTGTAGAATCACTCAATGCCCGCAGGATCGCCCGGTAGAATTGTTCACCCCCGCAGTATCGCTCACACTTTAGAATTGCTCGTCCCCCCAGGATCACTCGCTCTGTACAATTGCTCGCCCCCGCAGGATTACTCTCTCAGTAGAATTGCTCGCCCCCACAGGATCGCTTGCTCGGTAGAATTGCTCGCCCCGCAGGATCGCTTGCTCAGTAGAATTGCTCGCCCCCGCAGTATCGCTCGCTCGGTAGAATTGCTCTTCCCGCAGTATCGCTCGCTCTGTAGAATTGCTCGCCACCGCAGGATCGCTCATTTGGTAGAATTGATCGCCCCCGCAGGATCGCTCGCTCTGTAGAATTGCTCATCCCCGCAGGATCGCTCGTTCTGTAGAATTGCTCATCCCCGCAGGATCGCTTGCTCGGTAGAATTGCTCGCCCCCGCAGGATCGCTCGCTCGGTAGAATTGCTCGCCCCCGCAGGATAGCTCGCTCTGTAGAATTGCTCGCCCCCGCAGGATCACTCGATCTGTAGAATTGCTCGCCCCCGCAGGATCACTCGCTCTGTAGAACTGCTCGCCCCCGCAGGATCGCTCGCTTGGTAGAATTGCTCGCCCACGCAGGATCGCTCGCTCAGTAGAATTGCTCGCCCCCACAGTATTGCTCGCTCTGTAGAATTGCTCGCCCCCGCAGGATCGCTCGCTCTGTAGAATCGTTCAATGCCCGCAGGATCGCCCGGTAGAATTGTTCACCCCCGCAGTATCGCTCACTCTTTAGAATTGATCGTCCCCCCAGGATCGCTCGCTCTTTAGAATTGCTCGCCCCCGCAGGATTACTCTCTCAGTAGAATTGCTCGCCCCCGCAGGATCGATTGCTCAGTAGAATTGCTCGCCCCCGCAGTATCGCTCGCTCGGTAGAATTGCTCTTCCCGCAGGATCGCTCGCTCTGTAGAATTGCTCGCCACCGCAGGATCGCTCGTTCGGTAGAATTGATTGCCCCCGCAGGATCGCTCGCTCTGTAGAATTGCTCGCCCCCACAGGATCACTTAGAATCATAGAATCATAGAATGGTAGAGTTGGAAGGGACCTCCTGGGCCTTCTGGTCCAACCCCCTGCTCAAAGCAGGATTCTCTAAATCATCCCAGACAGATGTCTATCCAGCCTCTGTTTGAAGACTTCCATTGAAGGAGAACTCACCACCTCTTGTGGCAGCCTGTTCCACTCATTGATCACCCTAACTGTCAAAAAGTTTTTTCTAATATCTAATCTGTGTCTCCTCCCATTCAGTTTCATCCCATTGCTTCTAGTCTTTCCTTGTGCAAATGAGAATAAAGATGATCCTTCTACAATGTGACAGCCCTTGAGATATTTGTAGACAGCTATTAAGTCTCCTCTCAGTCTTCTTTTTTGCAAGCTAAACATTCCCAAATCCTGCAACCGTTCCTCATAGGACATGGTTTGCAGACCGGTCACCATTCTGGTGGCTCTTCTCTGAACTTGCTCCAGTTTGTTGATGTCTTTTTTAAAATGTGGTGCCCAAAACTGGACACAGTATTCCAGATGAGGTCTGACCAAAGAGGAGTAGAGGGCAATAATGACCTCACGTGATCTAGACTGTATGCTTCTGTTGATACATCCTAGAATTGCATTTGCCTTTTTTGCAGCTGCATCACACTGTTGACTCATGTTCAGTCTGTGATCTATTAGTATACCCAAGTCTTTTTCACATGTGCTGTTACTTAGCCCTATTCCTCCCATTTTGTATATGCTTTTTTCATTTTTATTGCCCAGATGTAGTACTTTGCATTTTTCCCTGTTAAAATCCATTCTGTTAGTTGCTGCCCACTGCTCCAGTTTATGTATATCTTTTTGAATCCTCTCTCTCTCTTCTCTAGTATTAGCTACCCCTCCTAGCTTTGTGTCATCAGCAAATTTGATCAGTTTACCCTCAATTCCTTCATCTAAATCATTGATAAAGATGTTGAACAATACAGGGCCCAAAACAGAGCCTTGTGGTACCCCACTTGAGACATTCTTCCAACTGGATGTGCAGCCATTTACATCCACTCTTTGGGTCCGATCACTAAGCCAGTTATGAATCCACCTAACAGTTGCCTTGTCCATTCCATACTTAGTCATTTTTTCAATAAGGATTGAGTGAGATACTTTGTCAAATGCTTTGCTGAAGTCAAGATATACTATATCTACAGCATTTCCCTGATCCACCCAGTCAGTGATTCTGTCATAGAAGGAAATTAAGTTAGTCTGACATGACTTATTAGTTACAAACCCATGCTGACTCTGTTTAATCACTTCATTCTTATCCAGGTACTTGCATACATGTTCTTTAATAATTTGTTCAAAGATCTTTCCTGGTATAGAAGTCAGACTCACCGGCCTGTAGTTCCCTGGGTCCACCTTCTTCCCCTTTTTGAAGATAGGAACAACATTTGCTCTTCTCCAGTCTTCTGGGGCTTCTCCTGTTCTCCAAGAATTTTCAAAGATTATGGACAGTGGTTCAAGAATTTCTTCTGCTATCTCCTTCAGTACTCTGGGGTGTAATTCATCTGGACCTGGAGACTTGAATTCATTTATGTTAGCTAAGTGTTTCCTCACTGTCTTTCTGTTTATAGATATCCTGGATTCTTCTATTCCTTTAATAGGACAGTGAAGATCAGTTGATGTTACATTTCCTTTCTGAGAGAAAACAGATGCAAAATAGGAATTTAAAAGTTCAGCCTTCTCAACATCCTGACTTACCATTTCATCATTTTCATCCTGTAAAAATCCTATAGCATCTTTGACTTTTCTTTTACTTTTGACGTATCCCCAAAATCCTTTTTTGTTGCTTTTGACGTCACTTGCAAGCCTTAATTCATTGTCAGCTTTAGATAATCTGATTTGTGCCCTGCAGGTTCTGCAGACGGCATTATAGTCTTCTTTAGATATGCCTCCCTCTTTCCATTTGATAAACATTTCTTTCTTCCTTTTTAGCAGTATCGTTCGCTCGGTAGAATTGCTCTTCCCGCAGGATCGCTCGCTCTGTAGAATTGCTCGCCACCGCAGGATCGCTCGTTCGGTAGAATTGATCGCCCCGCAGGATCGCTCGCTCAGTAGAATTGCTCATCCCCGCAGGATCGCACGTTCTGTAGCATTGCTCATCCCGGCAGGATCGCTCGCTCGGTAGAATTGCTCGCCCCCGCAGGATCGCTCGTTTGTAGAATTGCTCGCCCCCGCAGGATAGCTCGCTCTGTAGAATTGCTCGCCCCCTCAGGATCGCTCGCTCTGTAGAACTGCTCACCCCCGCAGGATTGCTCGCTCAGTAGAATTGCTCGCGCCCGCAGGATCGCTCGCTCTGTAGAATTGCTCGCCCCCGCAGTATCACTCGCTCGGTAGAATTGCTCTTCCCGCAGGATCGCTCGCTCTGTAGAATTGCTCGCCACCGCAGGATCGCTCGTTCGGTAGAATTGATCGACCCTGCAGGATCGCTCGCTCTGTAGAATTGCTCATCCCCGCAGGATCGCTCGTTCTGTAGAATTGCTCATGCCCGCAGAATCGCTCGCTCGGTAGAATTGTTCGCCCCCACAGGATCGCTCGCTCAGTAGAATTGCTCGCCCCCACAGGATCGCTCGCTCAGTAGATTTGCTCGCCCCCGCAGGATCGCTCGCTCAGTAGAATTGCTCGCCCCCACAGAATCGCTCGCTCCGTTGAATTGCTCGCCCCCGCAGGATCGCTCGCTCTGTAGAATTGCTCACCCCCGCAGGATCGCTCGCTCTGTAGAATTGTTGCCCCGCAGGATGCTCGCTCTGAGAATTGCTCGCGCCCGGAATCGCTCGCTCTGTGGAATTGCTCGACCCGCAGGATCGCTCGCTCCGTGAATTGCTCGCCCCCGCAGGATCGCTCGCACAGTAGAATTGCTCGCCCCGCAGGATCGCTCGCTCAGTAGAATTGCTCGACCCCGCAGGATCGCTCGCTCAGTAGAATTGCTCGCCCCGCAGGATCGCTCGCTCAGTAGAATTGCTCGCCCCCGCAGGATCGCTGCTCGTGAATTGCTCGCCCCGCAGGATCGCTCGCTCAGTAGAATTGCTCCCCCGCAGGATCGCTCGCTCGTGAATTGCTCGCCCCGCAGGATCGCTGTCGTAGAATTGCTCCCCCGCAGGATCGCTCGCTCGGTGAATTGCTCGCCCCGCAGGATCGCTGCTCGTAGAATTGCTCGCCCCCGCAGGATCGCTCGCTCTGTAGAATTGCTCGCCCCCGCAGGATCTCGCTCGTAGAATTGCTCGCCCCCGCAGGATCGCTCGCTCTGTAGAATTGCTCGCCCCGCAGGATCGCTCGCTCGTAGAATTGCTCGCCCCGCAGGATCGCTGCTCAGTAGAATTGCTGCCCCGCAGGATCACTCGCTCGTAGAATTGCTCGCCCCAGCAGGATCGCTCGCTCTGTAGAATTGCTCGCCCCGCAGGATCGCTCGCTCGTAGAATTGCTCGCCCCCGCAGGATCGCTCGCTCTGTAGAATTGCTCGCCCCGCAGGATCGCTCGCTCGTAGAATTGTCGCCCGCAGGATCGCTCGCTCTGTAGAATTGCTCGCCCCGCAGGATCGCTCGCTCTGTAGAATTGCTCTGCCCGCAGAATCGCTCGCTCGTAGAATTGTTCGCCCCCACAGGATCGCTCGCTCAGTAGAATTGCTCGCCCCCCAGGATCGCTCGCTCAGTGAATTGCTCGCCCCCGCAGGATCGCTCGCTCAGTAGAATTGCTCGCCCCCCAGATCGCTCGCTCAGTTGAATTGCTCGCCCCCGCAGGATCGCTCGCTCTGTAGAATTGCTCACCCCCGCAGGATCGCTCGCTCTGTAGAATTGTTTGCGCCCGCAGGATTGCTCGCTCTGTAGAATTGCTCGCGCCCGCAGGATCGCTCGCTCTGTAGAATTGCTCGCCCTGCAGGATCGCTCGCTCCGTTGAATTGCTCGCCCCCGCAGGATCGCTCGCACAGTAGAATTGCTCGCCCCCGCAGGATCGCTCGCTCAGTAGAATTGCTCGACCCCGCAGGATCGCTCGCTCAGTAGAATTGCTCGCCCCCGCAGGATCGCTCGCTCGTAGAATTGCTCGCCCCGCAGGATCGCTCGCTCCGTTGAATTGCTCGCCCGCAGGATCGCTCGCTCAGTAGAATTGCTCGTCCCCGCAGGATCGCTAGCTCAGTAGAATTGCTCGCCCCCGCAGGATCGCTAGCTCAGTAGAATTGCTCACCCTCGCAGGATCACTCGCTCCGGTGAATTGCTCGCCCAAGCAGTATCGCTCGTCTGTAGAATTGCTCGCCCCGCAGGATCGCTCGCTCGTAGAATTGCTCGCCCCCGCAGGATCGCTCGCTCAGTAGAATTGCTCGCCCCCGCAGGATCGCTCGCTCTGTAGAATTGCTCGCCCCCGCAGGATCGCTCGCTCTGTAGAATTGCTCGCCCCCGCAGGATCGCTCGCTCAGTAGAATTGCTTGCCCCCGCAGGATCGCTAGCTCAGTAGAATTGCTCGCCCCCGCAGGATCGCTCGCTCAGTAGAATTGCTCGCCCCGCAGGATCGCTCCTCGTAGAATTGTTCGCTCCCCGCAGGATCGCTCGCTTAGTAGAATTGCTCGCCCCGCAGGATCGCTCGCTCGTAGAATTGTCTCGCCCCCACAGAATCGCTCGCTCGTGAATTGCTCGCCCCCGCAGGATCGCTCGCTCTGTAGAATTGTCGCGCCCGCAGGATCGCTCGCTCTGTGGAATTGCTCGCGCCCCGCAAATCGCTCGCTCTGTGAATTGCTCGCCGCGCAGGATCGCTCGCTCGTTGAATTGCTCGCCCCGCAGGATCGCTCGCTCAGTAGAATTGCTCGCCCCCGCAGATCGCTCGCTCAGTAGAATTGCTCGCCCCCGCAGGATCGCTCGCTCAGTAGAATTGCTCATCCCCGCAGGATCACTCGCTCAGTAGAATTGCTCCCACCGCAGGATCGCTCGCTCAGTAGAATTGCTCTCCCCGCAGGATCCCCGCTCTGTAGATTGCTCGCCCCCGAGGATTCGCTCGCTCAGTAGAATTGCTCGCCCCCGCAGGATCGCTCGCTCAGTAGAATTGCTCGCCCCGCAGATCGCTCGCTCAGTAGAATTGCTCGCCCCGCAGGATCGCTCGCTCCGTTGAATTGCTCAGCCCCGCAGGATCGCTCGCTCTGTAGAATTGCTCGCCCCGCAGAGATCGCTAGCTCAGTAGAATTGCTCGCCCCTGCAGGATCGCTCGCTCCGTTGAATTGCTCGCCCGCAGGATCGCTCGCTTCTGTAGAATTGCTCGTCCCCGCAGGATCGCTAGCTCAGTAAATTGCTCGCCCCCGCAGGATCGCTAGCTCAGTAGAATTGCTCACCCCCGCAGGGTCGCTGTCACTCTGAATTGCTCGCCCCGCAGATCGCTCGCTCTGTAGAATTGCTCGCCCCAGATCGCTCGCTAGTACAATTGCTCGCCCCCGCAGGATCGCTCGCTCAGTAGAATGCTCGCCCGTCCTCGCTCTGTAAATGCTGCCCTCGCAGGATCGCTCGCTCTGTAGAATTGCTGCCCCACAGGATCCTAGCTCAGTATTGCTCGCCCCGCAGGATCGCTAGCTCATAGAATTGCTTGCCCTCGCAGGATCGCTCGCTCAGTAGAATTGCTCGCACCCGCAGGATCGCTCGCTCTGTAGAATTGCTCATCCCCGCAGGATCGCTCGTTTCTGTAGAATTGGCTCATCCCCGCAGGATCGCTTGCTCGGTAGAATTGCTCGCCCCGCAGGATCGCTCGCTCGTAGAATTGCTCGCCCCCGCAGGAATAGCTCGCTTCTGTAGAATTGCTCGCCCACGCAGGATCACTCGATCTGTAAATTGCTCGCCCCCGCAGGATCACTCGCTCTGTAGAACTGCTCGCCCCCGCAGGATCGCTCGCTCGGTAGAATTGCTCGCCCACGCAGGATCGCTCGCTCGGTAGAATTGCTCGCCCCCACAGTATTGCTCGCTCTGTAGAATTGCTCGCCCCCGCAGGATCGCTCGCTCTGTAGAATCGTTCAATGCCCGCAGGATCGCCCGGTAGAATTGTTCACCCCCGCAGTATCGCTCACTCTTTAGAATTGATCGTCCCCCCAGGATCGCTCGCTCTTTAGAATTGCTCGCCCCCGCAGGATTACTCTCTCAGTAGAATTGCTCGCCCCCGCAGGATCGATTGCTCAGTAGAATTGCTCGCCCTCGCAGTATCGCTCGCTCGGTAGAATTGCTCTTCCCGCAGGATCGCTCGCTCTGTAGAATTGCTCGCCACTGCAGGATCGCTCGTTCGGTAGAATTGATTGCCCCCGCAGGATCGCTCGCTCTGTAGAATAGCTCGCCCCCACAGGATCACTTAGAATCATAGAATCATAGAATGGTAGAGTTGGAAGGGACCTCCTGGGCCTTCTGGTCCAACCCCCTGCTCAAAGCAGGATTCTCTAAATCATCCCAGACAGATGTCTATCCAGCCTCTGTTTGAAGACTTCCATTGAAGGAGAACTCACCACCTCTTGTGGCAGCCTGTTCCACTCATTGATCACCCTAACTGTCAAAAAGTTTTTTCTAATATCTAATCTGTGTCTCCTCCCATTCAGTTTCATCCCATTGCTTCTAGTCTTTCCTTGTGCAAATGAGAATAAAGATGATCCTTCTACAATGTGACAGCCCTTGAGATATTTGTAGACAGCTATTAAGTCTCCTCTCAGTCTTCTTTTTTGCAAGCTAAACATTTCCAAATCCTGCAACCGTTCCTCATAGGACATGGTTTGCAGACCGGTCACCATTCTGGTGGCTCTTCTCTGAACTTGCTCCAGTTTGTTGATGTCTTTTTTAAAATGTGGTGCCCAAAACTGGACACAGTATTCCAGATGAGGTCTGACCAAAGAGGAGTAGAGGGCAATAATGACCTCACGTGATCTAGACTGTATGCTTCTGTTGATACATCCTAGAATTGCATTTGCCTTTTTTGCTGCTGCATCACACTGTTGACTCATGTTCAGTCTGTGATCTATTAGTATACCCAAGTCTTTTTCACATGTGCTGTTACTTAGCCCTATTCCTCCCATTTTGTATATGCTTTTTTCATTTTTATTGCCCAGATGTAGTACTTTGCATTTTTCCCTGTTAAAATCCATTCTGTTAGTTGCTGCCCACTGCTCCAGTTTATGTATATCTTTTTGAATCCTCTCTCTCTCTTCTCTAGTATTAGCTACCCCTCCTAGCTTTGTGTCATCAGCAAATTTGATCAGTTTACCCTCAATTCCTTCATCTAAATCATTGATAAAGATGTTGAACAATACAGGGCCCAAAACAGAGCCTTGTGGTACCCCACTTGAGACATTCTTCCAACTGGATGTGCAGCCATTTACATCCACTCTTTGGGTCCGATCACTAAGCCAGTTATGAATCCACCTAACAGTTGCCTTGTCCATTCCATACTTAGTCATTTTTTCAATAAGGATTGTGTGAGATACTTTGTCAAATGCTTTGCTAAAGTCAAGATATACTATATCTACAGCATTTCCCTGATCCACCCAGTCAGTGATTCTGTCATAGAAGGAAATTAAGTTAGTCTGACATGACTTATTAGTTACAAACCCATGCTGACTCTGTTTAATCACTTCATTCTTATCCAGGTACTTGCATACATGTTCTTTAATAATTTGTTCAAAGATCTTTCCTGGTATAGAAGTCAGACTCACGGCCTGTAGTTCCCTGGGTCCACCTTCTTCCCCTTTTTGAAGATAGGAACAACATTTGCTCTTCTCCAGTCTTCTGGGGCTTCTCCTGTTCTCCAAGAATTTTCAAAGATTATGGACAGTGGTTCAAGAATTTCTTCTGCTATCTCCTTCAGTACTCTGGGGTGTAATTCATCTGGACCTGGAGACTTGAATTCATTTATGTTAGCTAAGTGTTTCCTCACTGTCTTTCTGTTTATAGATATCCTGGATTCTTCTATTCCTTTAATAGGACAGTGAAGATCAGTTGATGTTACATTTCCTTTCTGAGAGAAAACAGATGCAAAATAGGAATTTAAAAGTTCAGCCTTCTCAACATCCTGACTTACCATTTCATCATTTTCATCCTGTAAAATCCTATAGCATCTTTGACTTTTCTTTTACTTTTGACGTATCCCCAAAATCCTTTTTTGTTGCTTTTGACGTCACTTGCAAGCCTTAATTCATTGTCAGCTTTAGATAATCTGATTTGTGCCCTGCAGGTTCTGCAGACGGCATTATATTCTTCTTTAGATATGCCTCCCTCTTTCCATTTGATAAACATTTCTTTCTTCCTTTTTAGCAGTATCGTTTGCTCTGTAGAATTGCTCGCCACCGCAGGATCGCTCGTTCGGTAGAATTGATCGCCCCCGCAGGATCGCTCGCTCAGTAGAATTGCTCATCCCCGCAGGATCGCACGTTCTGTAGCATTGCTCATCCCGGCAGGATCGCTCGCTCGGTAGAATTGCTCGCCCCCGCAGGATCGCTCGTTTGTAGAATTGCTCGCCCCTGCAGGATAGCTCGCTCTGTAGAATTGCTCGCCCCCTCAGGATCGCTCGCTCTGTAGAACTGCTCACCCCCGCAGGATTGCTCGCTCAGTAGAATTGCTCGCGCCCGCAGGATCGCTCGCTCTGTAGAATTGCTCGCCCCCGCAGTATCACTCGCTCGGTAGAATTGCTCTTCCCGCAGGATCGCTCGCTCTGTAGAATTGCTTGCCACCGCAGGATCGCTCGTTCGGTAGAATTGATCGACCCTGCAGGATCGCTCGCTCTGTAGAATTGCTCACCCCGCAGGATCGCTCGTTCTGTAGAATTGCTCATGCCCGCAGAATCGCTCGCTCGGTAGAATTGTTCGCCCCCACAGGATCGCTCGCTCAGTAGAATTGCTCGCCCCCACAGGATCGCTCGCTCAGTAGATTTGCTCGCCCCGCAGGATCGCTCGCTCAGTAGAATTGCTCGCCCCCACAGAATCGCTCGCTCCGTTGAATTGCTCGCCCCCGCAGGATCGCTCGCTCTGTAGAATTGCTCACCCCCGCAGGATCGCTCGCTCTGTAGAATTGTTTGCGCCCGCAGGATTGCTCGCTCTGAAGAATTGCTCGCCCCGCAGAATCGCTCGCTCTGTGGAATTGCTCGACCCTGCAGGATCGCTCTCTCCGTTGAATTGCTCGCCCCCGCAGGATCGCTCGCTCAGTAGAATTGCTCGCCCCCGCAGGATCGCTCGCTCAGTAGAATTGCTCGACCCCGCAGGATCGCTCGCTCAGTAGAATTGCTCGCCCCCGCAGGATCGCTCGCTCAGTAGAATTGCTCGCCCCCGCAGGATCGCTCGTCCGTTGAATTGCTCGCCCCCGCAGGATCGCTCGCTCAGTAGAATTGCTCGTCCCCGCAGGATCGCTAGCTCAGTAGAATTGCTCGCCCCCGCAGGATCGCTAGCTCAGTAGAATTGCTCACCCTCGCAGGATCACTCGCTCCGGTGAATTGCTCGCCCAAGCAGTATCACTCGCTCTGTAGAACTGCTCGGCCCCGCAGGATCACTCGCTCTGTAGAATTGCTCGCCCCGCAGGATCGGTCGCTCAGTAGAATTGCTCGCCCCGCAGGATCGCTCGCTCTGTAGAATTGCTGCCCCCGCAGGATCGCTCGCTCGTAGAATTGCTCGCCCCCGCAGATCGCTGCTCGTAGAATTGCTGCCCCCGCAGATCGCTCTCAGTAGAATGCTCGCCCCGCAGATCGCTCGCTCAGTAGAATTGCTCGCCCCCGCAGGATCGCTCGCTCAGTAGAATTGTCGCCCCAGGATCGCTCGCTATAGAATTGCTCGCCGCAGGATCGCTCGCTCATAGATGCCCCCCGCAGATCGCTCGCTCAGAATTTGCGCCGACCTCGCTGGATTGCTCGCCCATCCTGTGTGAATTGCTCGCCCCGCAGGATCGCTCGCTCGTGAATTGTCGCCCCCGCAGGATCCTCGCTCATAGAATTGCTCGCCCCGCAGATCGCCGCTCAGTAAATTGCGCCCGCAGATCGCTCGCTCAGTAGATTGCTCCCCCGCAGATCGCTCTCGTAGAATTGCTCGCCACGCAGGACGCTCGCTCGAGAATTGCTCGCCCCGCAGGACTGCCTGTATGCTGCCCCGCAGGATCCTCGCCAGTAGAATTGCTCGCCCCCGCAGGATCGCTCGCTCGTAGAATTGCTCGCCCCCGCAGGATCGCTCGCTCAGTAAATTGCTGCCCGCAGGACGTCGCCGTGAATTGCTCCCCCCAGATCGCTGCTCAGTAAATTGCTCGCCCGCAGGATCGCTCGCTCGTTGAATTGCTCGCCCGCAGATGCTCCTGTAGAATTGCTCCCCCCTTCTAAGCCGCCCGCAGATCGCTGCTCAGTAAATTTTCCCCGCAGATCGCTCGCTCGTGAATTGCTGCCCCCGCAGATCGCTCGCCAAAATTCTCGCCCGAGATCCTCGCTCAGTAGATTGCTCGCCCCGCGTCGCTCCTAGTAGAATTGCTCGCCCGCAGGATCGCTCGCTCGTAGAATTGCTCGCCCCGCAGATCGCTCGCTTGAAATTCCCGCAGATCGCTGTAGTGAATTGCCCCAGATCGCTCATGAGAATGCTCGCTCAATTGCTCGCCCCGCAGATCCTCGCTCTGTAGAATTGCTCGCCCCCGCAGGATCGCTCGCTCTGTAGAATTGCTCGCCCCCCAGGATCGCTCGCTCAGTAAATTGCTCGCCCCCGCAGGATCGCTCGCTCAGTAGAATTGCTCGCCCCCGCAGGATCGCTCGTAGAATTGCTCGCCCCGCAGGATCGCTGCTCGTAGAATTGCTCGCCCCGCAGGATCGCTCGCTCCGTTGAATTGCCCCGATCGCCCCCGCAGGGATTTGCCACGCATCGCTGTAGTGAATTGCTCGCCCCGCAGGATCGCTCAGCTCAGTAGAATTGCTCGCCCCCGCAGGATCGCTCGCTCGTAGAATTGCTCGCCCCGCGGATCGCTCGTCGTAATGCTAGAATTCGCTCCCCGCGATCGTCTCGTAGAATTGCTCGCCCCGCAGGATCGCTGCTCAGTAGAATTGCTCGCCCCCGCAGGATCGCTCTCAGTAGAATTGCTCGCCCCCGCAGGATCGCTCGCTCGTAGAATTGCTCGCCCCCGCAGGATCGCTCGCTCAGTAGAATTGCTCGCCCCCGCAGGATCGCTCGCTCGTAGAATTGCTCGCCCCCAGGAGCTGCCGAGAATGCTCGCTCCCGCAGGATCCAGCTCAGAGAATTGCTCGCCCCCGCAGGATCGCTCGCTCGTAGAATTGCTCGCCCCCGCAGGATCGCTCGCTCAGTAGAATTGCTCGCCCCGCAGGATCGCTCGTCTGTAGAATTGCTCCCCCAGCAGGATCGCTCGCTCTGTAGAATTGCTCGCCCCCGCAGGATCGCTCGCTCAGTAGAATTGCTCGCCCCCGCAGGATCGCTCGCTCAGTAGAATTGCTCGCCCCCGCAGGATCGCTCGCTCAGTAGAATTGCTCGCCCCCGCAGGATCGCTCGCTCGTAGAATTGCTCGCCCCCGCAGGATCGCTCGCTCAGTAGAATTGCTCGCCCCCGCAGGATCGCTCGCTCAGTGAATTGCTCTGCGACCCGCTCAGGATCCCCGCTCGCTCAGTAGAATTGCTCGCCCCCGCAGGATCGCTCGCTCGTAGAATTGCTCGCCCCCGCAGGATCGCTCGCTCAGTAGAATTGCTCGCCCCCGCAGGATCGCTCGCTCAGTAGAATTGCTCGCCCCCGCAGGATCGCTCGCTCAGTAGAATTGGTAGAATTGCTCGCCCCCGCAGGATCGCTCGCTCAGTAGAATTGCTCGCCCCGCAGGATCGCTCGCCAGTAGAATTGCTCGCCCCGCAGGATCCTCGCTCATAGAATTGCTCGCCGCGGATGCTCGCTCGTAGAATTGCTCGCCCCGCAGGATCGCTCGCTCGTAGAATTGCTCGCCCCCGCAGGATCGCTCGCTCGTAGAATTGCTCGCCCCGCAGGATCGCTCGCTCAGTAGAATTGCTCCCCCGCAGGATCGCCGCTCAGAATTGTCGCCCCCAGGATCGCTCGCTCAGTAGAATTGCTCGCCCCCGCAGGATCGCTGCTCAGTAGAATGCTCGCCCCCGAGGAAGCTCGCTCTAGTAGAATGCTGCCCCGAGGATCGTCGCTCAGTAGAATTGCTCGCCCCGCAGGATCCTCGCTCTGTAGATTGCCCCCCAGGATCGCTCGCTCATAGAATGCTCGCCCCCAGGATCGCTCCCATAGAATTGCTCCCCCGCGGATCGCTCACTGTAGAATTGCTCGCCCCGCAGGATCCTCGCTCAGTAGAATTGCTCGCCACCCGCAGGATCGCTCGCTCGTAGAATTGCTCGCCCCGAGGATCGCTCGCTCTAGAATTGCTCCCCGCGGATAGCTCGCTCATCGTAGAATTGCGCCCCCGCAGATCGTCTCGTCGTAGAATGCTCGCCCCGCAGGATCGCTCGCTCATAGAATTGCTCTCCCCGCAGATCGCCGCTCGTGAATTGCTCTGAATGCTCGCCCCGCTGCCTCCTCAGTAGAATTGCTCGCCCCCGCAGGATCCTCGCTCATGAATTGCTCGCCCGCAGGAGCTCGCTCTAGAATTGCTCGCCCCGCAGGATCGCTCGCTCGTGAATTGCTCGCCCCGCAGGATCCTCGCTCGTAGAATTGCTCTCCCGCGGATCGCTCGCTCGTGAATTGCTCCCCCGCAGGATCCTCGCTCGTAGAATTGCTCCCCCGCAGGATCGCTCGCTCAGAATTGCTCGCCCCGCAGGATCCTCGCTCGTAGAATTGCTCGCCCGCAGGATCGCTCGTCAGAGAATTGCTCGCCCCGCAGGATCCTCGCTCGTGAATTGCTCGCCCCGCAGGATGTCGCTCGTAGAATTGCTCGCCCCGCGGATCGCTGTCAGTAGAATTGCTCGCCCCGCAGGATCGCTCCTCTAGAATTGCTCCCCCGCAGGATCGCTCGCTCAGAATTGCTCGCCCCCGCAGGATCGCTCTCTGTAGAATTCTCGCCCGCAGGATCGCTCGTCAAGAATTGCTCGCCCCGCAGGATCGCTCGCTCGTAGAATTGTCGCCCTGCAGGATCGCTCGTCGTAGATTGCTCGCCCCGCAGGATCGCTCGCTCAGTAGAATTGCTCGCCCCCGCAGGATCGCTCGCTCAGTAGAATTGCTCGCCCCCGCAGGATCGCTCGCTCGTAGAATTGCTCGCCCCCGCAGGATCGCGCTCTGTAGAATTGCTCGCCCCCGCAGGATCGCTCGCTCGTAGAATTGCTCGCCCCCATCCCGTCAGGAATCGCTCGCTCAAGATCGAATAGATGCTCGCCCCCGCAGGATCGCTCGCTCAGTAGAATTGCTCGCCCCCGCAGGATCGCTCGCTCAGTAGAATTGCTCTCCCACCTCGCCAGAGATCGCTCTGCTCTGTAGAATTGCTCGCCCCCGCAGGATCGGCTCGCTCCGAGATCGCTTTAGAATTGCTCGCCCCCGCAGGATCGCTCGCTCAGTAGAATTGCTCGCCCCCGCAGGATCGCTCGCTCAGTAGAATTGCTCGCCCCCGCAGGATCGCTCGCTCGTAGAATTGCTCGCCCCCGCAGGATCGCTCGCTCAGTAGAATTGCTGCCCCCGCAGGATCGCTCGCTCGTAGAATTGCTCGCCCCCGCAGGATCGCTCGCTCAGTAGAATTGCTCCCCCCGCAGGATCGCTCGCTCAGTAGAATTGCTCGCCCCCGCAGGATCGCTCGCTCAGTAGAATTGCTCGCCCCCGCAGGATCGCTCGCTCAGTAGAATTGCTCGCCCCCGCAGATCGCTCGCTCGTGAATTGCTCGCCCCCGCAGGATCGCTCGCTCGTAGAATTGCTCGCCCCGCAGGACGCTCGTCTGTAGAATTGCTCGCCCCCCAGGATCGCTCGCTCAGTAGAATTGCTCGCCCCGCAGGATCGCTCGCTCAGTAGAATTGCTCGCCCCCGCAGGATCGCTCGCTCGTGAATTGCTCGCCCCCGCAGGATCGCTCGCTCGTAGAATTGCTCGCCCCGCAGGATCGCTCGCTCAGTAGAATTGCTCGCCCCCGCAGGATCGCTCGCTCGTAGAATTGCTCGCCCCCGCAGGATCGCTCGCTCGTAGAATTGCTCGCCCCCGCAGGATCGCTCGCTCTGTAGAATTGCTCGCCCCCGCAGGATCGCTCGCTCGTAGAATTGCTCCCGCCCCCGCAGGGATCGCTCGCTCAGTAGAATTGCTCGCCCCCGCAGGATCGCTCGCTCGTAAATTGCTCGCCCCGCAGGATCGCTCGCTCGTAGAATTGCTCGCCCCCGCAGGATCGCTCGCTCGTAGAATTGCTCGCCCCCGCAGGATCGCTCGCTCAGTAGAATTGCTCGCCCCCGCAGATCGCTCGCCTCGTAGAATTGCTCGCCCCCGCAGGATCGCTAGTAGAATTGCTCGCCCCCGCAGATCGCTCGCTCTGTAGAATTGCTCGCCCCGCAGGATCGCTCGCTCGTGAATTGCTCGCCCCCGCAGGATGCTGCTCAGTAGAATTGCTCGCCCGCAGGATCGCTCTCGTAGAATTGCTCCCCCCCAGGATCGCTCGCTCGTAAATTGCTCGCCCCCGCAGGATCGCTCGTCTGAATTGCTCGCCCCCAGGATCGCTCGCTCGTAGAATTGCTCGCCCCGCAGGATCGCTCGCTCGTAGAATTGCTGCCCCCGCAGGATCGCTGTCGTAAATTGCTCCCCCCCCCAGATCGCTGCTCGTAGAATTGCTCGCCCCCGCAGATCGCTGCTCGTAGAATGCTCGCCCCCCAGATCGTCGCTCGTGAATTGCCGCCCCCCAGATCGCTCGTCTAGAATTGCTCGCCCCCGCAGGATCGCTCGCTCGTAGAATTGCTCGCCCCCCAGGATCGCTCGCTCGTAGAATTGCTCGCCCGCAGGATCCTCGCTCTGAGAATTGCTCGCCCCCAGGATCGCTGCTCGTAGAATTGCTCGCCCGCAGGATCGCTCGCTCGTAGAATTGCTCGCCCCCGCAGGATCGCTCGCTCTGTAGAATTGCTCGCCCCAGCAGATCGCTCGCTCTCGTAGAATTGCTCGCCCCCCGCAGATCGCTCGCTCGTAGATTGAATGCTCCGGCCCCCCCCAGGATCGCTCGCTCTAGTAGAATTGCTCGCCCCCGCAGGATCAGCTCGCCAATGTAGAATTGCTCGCCCCCGCAGGATCGCTCGCTCTGTAGAATTGCTCGCCCCGCAGGATCGCTCGCTCGTAGAATTGCTCGCCCCCGCAGGATCGCTCGCTCAGTAGAATTGCTCGCCCCCGCAGGATCGCTCGCTCGTAGAATTGCTCGCCCCCGCAGGATCGCTCGCTCGTAGAATTGCTCCCCCGCAGGATCGCTCGCTGTAGAATTGCTCCCCCCGCAGGATCGCTCGCTTGAGAATTGCTCGCCCCGCAGGATCGCTCGCTCGTAGAATTGCTCGCCCCCGCAGGATCGCTCGCTCGTAGAATTGCTCGCCCCCGCAGGATCCTCGCGATGCTAGACCTCGCTCGTAGAATTGCTCCCCCGCAGGATCGCTCGCTCGTAGAATTGCTCGCCCCCGCAGGATCGCTCGCTCAGTAGAATTGCTCGCCCCCGCAGGATCGCTCGCTCGTAGAATTGCTCGCCCCCGCAGGATCGCTCGCTCGTAGAATTGCTCGCCCCGCAGGATCGCTCGCTCGTAGAATTGCTCTGCCCGCCCAGGATCGCTCGCTCGTGAATTGCTCGCCCCCGCAGATCGCTCGCTCGTAGAATTGCTCGCCCCCCAGGATCGCTCGCTCTGTAGAATTGTCGCCCCCGCAGGACCTCGCTCAGTAGAATTGCTCGCCCCCAGGATCCTCGCAGAATTGCTCCCCCCGCAGATTCGCTCTAGAATTGTCGCCCCGCAGGATCGCTCGCTCATAGAATTGCTCGCCCCCGCAGGATCGCTCGCTCGTAGAATGCTCGCCCCCGCAGGAACGCTCGCTCGTAGATTGCTTCGCCCCCGCAGGATCGCTCTGTAGAATTGCTCGCCCCCGCAGGATCGCTCGCTCGTAGAATTGCTCGCCCCCGCAGGATCGCCCTCGTAGAATTGCTCGCCCCGCAGGATCGCTCTGTAGAATTGCTCGCCCCAGGATCCTGTAATTGCTCGCCCCCGCAGATCGCTCGCATCGTAGAATTGCTCGCCCCCGCAGGATCGCTCGCTCGTAGAATTGCTCGCCCCCCAGGTCGCTCTTGAATTGCTCGCCCCGCAGGATCGCTCGCTCTGTAGAATTGCTGCCCACCCGCAGGAATCGCTGCTCGTAGAATTGCTCCCCCCGCAGGATCGCTCGCTCAGTAGAATGCTCGCCCCCGCAGGATCGCTCGCTCAGTAGAATTGCTCGCCCCCGCAGGATCGCTCGCTCGTAGAATTGCTTCGCACCCGCAGGATCGCTCGCTCGTAGAATTGCTCGCCCCCGCAGGATCGCTCGCTCTGTAGAATTGCTCGCCCCGCAGGATCGCTCGCTCGTAGAATTGCTCGCCCCCGCAGGATCGCTCGCTCTAGTAGAATTGCTCGCCCCGCAGGATCGCTCTAGTAGAATTGCTCGCCCCCGAGGATCGCTCGCTCAGTAGAATTGCTCGCCCCCGCAGGATCGTCGTCGTAGAATTGCTCGCCCCGCAGGATCGCTCGCTCAGTAGATTGCTCGCCCCCGCAGGATCGCTCGCTCAGTAGAATTGCTCCCCCCGCAGGATCGCTCGCTCGTAGAATTGCTCCCCCGCAGGATCGCTCGCTCGTGAATTGCTCGCCCCCGCAGGATCGCTCGCTCTGTATGAAATTGCTCGCCCCCGCAGGATCGCTGCTCTGTAGAATTGCTGCCCCGCAGGATCGCTCGCTCGTGAGAATTGTCCGCCCCGCAGGATCGCATCGCTCATGTTAGAATTGCTCGCCCCGCAGGATCTCGCTCGTAGAATTGCTCGCCCCCGCAGGATCGCTCGCTCAGTAGAATTGCTCGCCCCGCAGGATCGCTCGCTCGTAGAATTGCTCGCCCCCGCAGGATCGCTCGCTCGTAGAATTGCTCGCCCCTCGCAGGATCGCTCGCTCGTAGAATTGCTCGCACCCCGCAGGATCGCTCGCTCTGTAGAATTGCTCGCCCCGCAGGATCGCTCGCTCGTAGAATTGCTCGCCCCCGCAGGATCGCTCGCTCGTAGAATTGCTCGCCCCCGCAGGATCGCTCGCTCGGTAGAATTGCTCGCCCCACAGGATCGCTCGCTCGGAAATTGCTCGCCCCCCAGCAGGATCTCGCTCAGTAGAATTGCTCGCCCCCGCAGGATCGCTCGCTCGTTAGAATTGCTCGCCCCCGCAGGATCGCTCGCTCTAGGAATTGCTCGCCCCCGCAGGATCGCTACCTCAGTAGAATTGCTCGCCCCCGCAGGATCGCTGCTCGTAGAATTGCTGCCCCCGCAGGATCGCTCGCTCCGTAGAATTGCTCGCCCCCGCAGGATCGCTCGCTCTGTAGAATTGCTCGCCCCCAGCAGGATCGCTCGCTCGTAGAATTGCTCGCCCCCGCAGGATCGCTCGCTCAGTAGATTGCTCGCCCCCACAGGATCGCTCGCTCGTAGAATTGCTCGCCCCGCAGGATCGCTCGCTCTGTGGAATTGCTCGCCCCCGCAGGATCGCTCGCTCAGTAGAAGTGTTTGCCCGCAGGAATCGCTCGCTCTGTGGAATTGCTCGCCCCGCAGGATCGCTCGCTCGTAGAATTGCTCGCCCCCAGGATCGCGCTCGGTAGAATTGCTCGCCCCGCAGGATCGCTCGCTATGTGAATTGAGCTGGTATATATGGGGTTTGTATATAGAGTGCTGGTATATATGGGTGTATATAGAGAGCTGGTATATATTGGGGTGTATATAAGAGCTGGTTATATGGGGTGTATATAAGAGCTGGTATATATGGGGTGTATATAGAGAGCTGGTATATATGGGGTGTATATAGAGAGCTGGTATATATGGGGTGTATATAGAGAGCTGGTATATATGGGGTGTATATAGAGAGCTGGTATATATGGGGTGTATATAAGAGCTGGTATATATGGGGTGTATATAGAGAGCTGGTATATATGGGTGTAATACAGAGCTGGTATATATGGGGTGTATATAGAGAGCTGGTATATATGGGGTGTATATAGAGAGCTGGTATATATGGGGTGTATATAAGAGCTGGTATATATGGGGTGTATATAGAGAGCTGGTATATATGGGGTGTAGTATAGAGAGCTGGTATATATGGGGTGTATATAGAGAGCTGGTATATATGGGTGTATATACAGAGCTGGTATATATGGGGTGTATATAAGAGCTGGTATATATGGGGTGTATATAGAGCTGGTATATATGGGGTGTATATAGAGAGCTGGTATATTGGGGTGTATATAGAGAGCTGGTATATATGGGGTGTATATAGAGAGCTGGTATATATGGGGTGTATATAGAGAGCTGGTATATATGGGGTGTATATAGAGAGCTGGTATATATGGGGTGTATATAGAGAGCTGGTATATATGGGGTGTATATACAGAGCTGGTATATATGGGGTGTATATAGAGAGCTGGTATATGTGTGGGCTGTATTATGGGTATAGAGCTGGTATATATGGGGTGTATATAAGAGCTGGTATATATGGGGTGTATATAGAGAGCTGGTATATATGGGGTGTATATACAGAGCTGGTATATATGGGTGTATATAAGAGCTGGTATATATGGGGTGTATATAGAGAGCTGGTATATATGGGGTGTATATAGAGAGCTGGTATATATGGGGTGTATATAGAGAGCTGGTATATATGGGGTGTATATAGAGAGCTGGTATATATGGGGTGTATATAAGAGCTGGTATATATGGGGTGTATATAAGAGCTGGTATATATGGGTGTATAAAGCTGTATATAGGGGTGTATAGAGAGCTGGTATATATGGGGTGTAATAAGAGCTGTATATATGGGTGTATATAAGAGCTGGTATATATGGGGTGTATAAAGCTGGTATATATGGTGTATAAGAGCTGGTATATATGGGGTGTAATAAGAGCTGGTATATATGGGGTGTATATATATGGGTGTTAATTATATGGGGTGTATAAGAGCTGGTATATGGTGTAATGAGGTATATATGGTGTTATAGAGTGGTATATGGGGTGTATATACAGAGCTGGTATATATGGGGTGTATATAGCAGAGCTGGTATATATGGGGTGTATATAGAGACGGAATGTGTGTATATAGATGGGTAATAGGGTAATAGCAGAGCTGGTATATATGGGGTGTATATACAGAGCTGGTATATAATGGGGTGTATAGATAACATGTAGCTTAGTATATATATGGGTGTATATAGAGAGCTGGTATATATAGGGGTATATAGAGAGCTGTATATATGGGGTGTATATAGAGAGCTGGTATATATGGGTGTATATAGAGAGCTGGTATATATGGGGTGTATATAGAGAGCTGGTATATATGGGGTGTATTACAGAGCTGGTATATATGGGGTGTATATAAGAGCTGGTATATTATATGGGCTGTAATTATATAGCTGGTATTGGTGATAGAGAGCTGGTAATTGGGGTTATATACAGAGCTGGTATATATGGGGTGTATGATGGAAATGGGACGCTGGTATATATGGGGTGTAATAAGAGCTGGTATATATGGGTGTATATAGAGAGCTGAGGTTATGTATATAGAGCGGTAATAGAGCTGGTATTATGGGTGTATACAGGCTGGTATATATGGTGATTACAGAGCTGTATATTGGGGTGTAATACAGAGCTGGTATATATGGGTGTAATAAGAGCTGTATATATGGGTTATAGATACACTGGAAGGTGATACAGAGCTGGTATATATGGGGTGAGTATAAGATGTGGTTATATGGGGTGACAGCATAATGGTGTATAACTTTATGGGGTTTGCATATAAGGCGTTTAAGATGTTTACTGTTATTTAAGTGGTATTGGTGCATTGATGGATATAGGGGTAAGAGCTGTATAATGGCTGACCATTTTGCACTTCTAATGTTATTGGTTCCGCAGTGATACCAAGAAATGTTAAGTACGTTTAGTCTTTATGGCCTGGATGTCACCTGGATGGTGAGCATCTGGTGGAGGGAACGTAAGTTCACTTAGGGGTTGTGTTACACGTTTCAGTATATATGTGGCTTCTGGGATAGTAGCGCGTTATGCATGTAATGGGTTGGCGGTGACAGGTCGGTAACGGTAATAATCGTACAGCTGTTTGTCTGTATGCGGTTTCCATTGTCTGCTCTCTTCCTGTCTGCTTCTTCTAGTCCTGGGGCTGCGCACAATGGCTGCCTGTGTCCTTCTCATCACATGGTTCCAGTTTGTATCATGCATTACAAGAGATAATTGCTGCGTCCAAACCATTTTTCTGCTTTTGACATTTTCCTCTCTGTCAAAAAAGAAATGAGCATAAAACACAAGACGGGAGCGATGGTCCCAAGACAGACACACAGACATACAGTCGTATTGTGCCGACTGATGATCCCTTGGACAGACGTAAGAATGATGTTCCCAGAATAGACGTACAGTCGTATGGTACAGACTGATGATCCCAGAATAGACGTACAGTCGTATAGTACAGACTGATGATCCCAGGATAGACGTACAGTCGTATTGTACAGACTGATGTTCCCAGGATAGACGTACAGTCGTATAGTACAGACTGATGATCCCAGGACAGACGTACAGTCGTATGGTACAGACTGATGTTCCCAGGATAGACGTACAGTCGTATGGTACAGACTGATGATCCCAGGATAGACGTACAGTCGTATGGTACAGACTGATGTTCCCAGGATAGACGTACAGTCGTATGGTACAGACTGATGTTCCCAGGATAGACATACAGTCGTATGGTACAGACTGATGATCCCAGGATAGACATACAGTCGTATGGTACAGACTGATGATCCCAGGATAGACGTACAGTCGTATTGTACAGACTGATGATCCCAGAATAGACGTACAGTCGTATTGTACAGACTGATGATCCCAGAATAGACGTACAGTCGTATGGTACGGACTGATGTTCCCAGAATAGACGTACAGTCGTATGGTACAGACTGATGTTCCCAGGATAGACGTACAGTCGTATGGTACAGACTGATGATCCCAGAATAGACGTACAGTCGTATTGTACAGACTGATGATCCCAAGATAGACGTGCAGTCGTATTATACAGACTGATGATCCCAAGATAGACATGCAGTCGTATTGTACAGACTGATGATCCCAGGATAGACGTGCAGTCGTATTGTACAGACTGATGATCCCAGGATAGACGTACAGTCGTATTATACAGACTGATGATCCCAAGATAGACATGCAGTCGTATTGTGCAGACTGATGTTCCCAGGATAGACGTACAGTCGTATAGTACAGACTGATGATCCCAGAATAGACGTACAGTCGTATAGTACAGACTGATGATCCCAAGATAGACGTGCAGTCGTATTGTACAGACTGATGATCCCAGGATAGACGTACAGTCGTATTGTATAGACTGATGATCCCAGGATAGACGTACAGTCGTATTGTACAGACTGATGATCCCAGGATAGACGTCAGGGTGGATAAAAATCAATGATTTTTTTAAAAAATCAAAAAAATCGGATTTTTTTGATTTAAATCGGATTTTTTTGATTTAAATCGGATTTTTTTGATTTAAATCGGATTTTTTTCAATAAACTGCTTTTTGAGGAAAATATTTTACCATCCAAAGGTTCTTCCATCATGAGATAAAGCTGAGTTGTTTAACTCAGTAGAATAAAGGCTGTATATGTGTAACATTCACAATGCCATGCTCTTCCAGAGGTTTCTGTAGGATTAGTGGGCAGTTTCTCTCCTATATTATCACATTGATGATGAAGATGACGACGAGTGAGCTACAGAAGACAGCAGGGACAGTAGTATTTAAGTTTTTCATGTGTCGGCTGGGCTGACAGTCTAAGTTTCTTAAAATATATATATATTTTGTTTAGCCAAATTAGTTAACAAACATGGATGTTTGTTTAAGCAAATAACTTATGCTGTAATGTTGTTATTATTTCAGTTGAATAAATCTATTTAAATTGTTATTAAGGTCAGGATTATTTTTCTCCTTCCTAAGTACAACAGAACAGTGGTGTCCAAATATGAATGATTAACCCACTAAACTGGGGAGAAAAAAGTAATATAAAAAGAGATTCTAAAAATCTTCATCTACTTGCATGTTAAAGTAGCAAGAACTACTGCCGGTGATCGAGAAATAAAATCTGAAAAATAATTTTAAAATGTTTGGTATTTCCACTTTTAAACACTAGGCAGAGCAGCTGCTGAAATATAAACTGCTAGCTCGTATTGCGACAGTAGTAAATGCAGGCGGGGTCTGATCACGTGTGACTTCTCTCCTCCGTTACTAGGTGTTTGTAATAACAGAGGATGTAGTTTAGGCTCACAGAGCGGAGCCATTGCGGAGCCATTTTGTTGGGGACTGCCAGTGATACTGACAAGTAGGCTGTCACTGAGGACGACCGGCAGCATCTATTCTGTTAGTTCATGCTGCTCGCTGTATTATAAACTGAGCACAGATACGTGGAGAGTATCACACACTGGGATTATTCACAGCACATGACACACTGCATGTATCTAGATACAGGGCTGAGTGTAGTGTATCGCATTATGGGATTAGATACACCGGTCTGGGGCGTATCGCACATGATGAAATTAGATACACCGGTCTGGTAGAAACTTTGATTTAAATCACTGATTTAAATCAAGCCTTACTGACTAGTGATTTAAATCGTGATTTAAATCGTGATTTAAATCAGTTTGATTTAAATCAAATCCACCCTGATAGACGTACAGTCGTATGGTACAGACTGATGTTCCCAGGATAGACGTACAGTTGTATTGTGCAGACTGATGATCCCAGGATAGACGTACAGTCGTATAGTACAGACTGATGATCCCAGGATAGACGCACAGTCGTATTGTACAGACTGATGATCCCAGGATAGACTAGACGTACAGTCGTATAGTACAGACTGATGATCCCAGGATAGACGTACAGTCGTATTGTGCAGACTGATGTACCCAGGATAGACGTACAGTCGTATGGTACAGACTGATGTTCCCAGGATAGACGTACAGTCGTATGGTACAGACTGATGATCCCAGAATAGACGTACAGTCGTATAGTACAGACTGATGTTCCCAGGATAGACGTACAGTCGTATTGTACAGACTGATGATCCCAGGATAGACGTACAGTCGTATTGTGCAGACTGATGATCCCAGGATAGACGTACAGTCGTATGGTACAGACTGATGTTCCCAGAATAGACGTACAGTCGTATTGTGCAGACTGATGATCCCAGGATAGACGTACAGTCGTATGGTACAGACTGATGTTCCCAGAATAGACGTACAGTCGTATTGTACAGACTGATGATCCCAGGATAGACGTACAGTCGTATGGTACAGACTGATGTTCCCAGGATAGACGTACAGTCGTATTGTACAGACTGATGATCCCAGGATAGATGTACCGTTGTATAAACAGCTGATCCCTGGACAGACGTACCGTCTTTTATTTAAATCCTACAATGTTAAAGTGGGCTGCCACTAGAATATTGGTTTGTATTTAGCCCCCGTGCTGTGTCATTCTCATCTCTTTTTGCTCCTCAGGTTTCGTAGTGGGCCAAGCCGGTCTCCTGCAGTCTCTTCTCATGCTCTTTGTAGCATACGCCATCATCTGGTTAACGGTGCTCAGTGTTTGTGCCATTTCTACCAACGGCGCAGTTCAAGGTGGTGGAGCCTATTGTATCCTCATATGAGCGTGCTACAGGGCATGATGTTTTTGTTACTGTCCATCCTTTAGTTTGTATTGTTAGAAGCAAATGTCCCGAAGCAGTCACATTCATACAATGTGTTTCAGATCTTGAAAGAACATCTGTCCTATTCTGCATCTGCAGCCTGACATTGAGCTCCAAGATTACCACTACGTAATCAACCATTAATTGTTGGGCTTCAGGTAGGATTTTTGACCATTAGACCTGTCCTGGCCAGTGAGAAGAAGAGGATGGTAAGTCAGCACATGATTTTTTCCTTGACTTCTCCCAGTTATGATCTCGAGGACACTTGGCCCAGAGTTTGGTGGCAGCATCGGACTCATGTTCTACTTGGCCAATGTGTGTGCATGTGGCGTCTATGTTCTCGGTCTGGTGGAGGGTGTTCTGGATATCTTTGGGAGAGGTCAGTTCTTTCGTTGATTCCGGCTTCAACCTCATTGTTTGCCCCCATGTTCCTTTTGTCTGTAGCTCCATAACCAATCATGTCTCATGTCCCTCCAGACTCGTCTGATCCCACCAACCCTCTACGATCCCTGCCACAGGGCTATGGATACAGCTTCCTGTACGCTAGGTGGTGCTCCTGGTCTGTCTGTCAGTCTGTCTGGTTGGAGCATCCATCTATTCCCAAGCGGCTTTCTTCATCTTTATTCTGGTTACTTTGGTTCTTTTGTCCATTGTGATCAGTTTTTTAGCAGTTGGACCACGCCAAATTACTATTCGCCACGGGGGGAATGTGACTCTGACTGGAGAGTACACCGGAATCAATAGTACCACCTTACATAACAACTTACAAGGTGAGCGGTGAGAGCCTCCTCCTTCCAAACCAATTTTCTTCTTTACTTCTCTTGAATTTTTCTAGGGACGTTCAGCTCTTGGTAATGACACTGTTCTGCCTTGAAAAGAGCTATTCCACAATGAGATCCTTTGCTTTGTTGTCAGCTATTTACAGACCAGAAAATGTCAGGAAAATCCTCCTAGAACAGCGACACTTTTTCTAATCAGAATCGCTGACAAAAACCTTGATTTTTAGAGGTTTATAGACTTGTTATATACACTGCAAACGCTACTCACAAAACGTTAGGGATATTTGTCTTTTGGGCGAAATTTCAGGAGGACCCTACAATGCCCGCTAACCTTTTTAAGTGAACCCAGTGAAACGTCTCTAAACTTTTAAATGCTCACGTCCAGCTGTTCAATGTCTCAGGACTTTTTGCACATCTTACTGTTGTCTAACAAGGAGCTGAATGGCAAAATTCTGAACAGGTGTTTGATGCATCGAATCGGCCAATACATTACGGCATTCGTCTAGGATTGGTGGTAGTTAGTCCTCCACATCACGCTTTTCACATTGTTACATCATGAGACCAAGACGACACCCAACAGTTGATCCCCAGCACCTCACCATTGCGAGGCTTCAAGCAGGATGTTCTCAGACGGAAGAGGCCACAGAGCTCAGAGTCCGTCATCAGTAGGGGACAACAGAGACACTGGCAGAGGCAGAGAAGTGGACGTCCTCTGCCACATTCCTCACTGATGACGCTTCATTGTGAACAATGCATTTCAGAACCAGATGATGAAGGCCACACAACTCCAAGCACATGTAAGGGAGGAGCGAGGCACCGAAGTGTCACATCAGACCATGCGAATCCATTTACAGCAGCGTGTTCACCGTGCTAGACGGCCTACAAGGTACCTGACCACACCACATGGGCCAGGAAGCATCTACACTGGACACGGGACCAGTGGGCCCCAGTGCTGGTCAAGTCGATTCACACTGAGCGGAAATGATGGCGCCAACAATGTTGGAGACATGAAGGAGGAGCGCTGTGCATCAGCCATTGTTGTCAGCAGACGAGCCTTCCATGGTGGTGGTGTTACAGTGTGGGCAGGTGTGTCTGGTCAGAACAGAACGGCCCTACACTTTGTGACAAGCCCGTACTACTGAATAACATCATTAATCCAGTCATTGTGCCTCTGCACAAATAACACCGGCCTAATGTCCTCTTCATAGACAGCCATGCCCCAGCTCCTCAAGGTCACATCATTAGGGATCGGCTGCTGGACACTGGGGGACCTCACATGTAGCTACCTGCGCTTTCTCCAGACCTGAATCCCATAGAAAACCTCTGGGATCAGCTGAGTCGCCGTGTAGAGGCTCGTAACGCTGTACCCCAGAACCTGAATGACCTGAGGGCCGCCCTTCATAAAGAGTGGGATCAGGGTCGGCGTCAGCACCCGGGCAAGTGCCGGGGCCCTGAGCAGGCGGGGGGGCCCACTCGCCATCTGGCACCCCGGCGCCCGTTAGCAGTGTCAGCGCCGCCACTGGCCCCCCCCCCCCCCCCGCTTGCTCAGGGCCCCGGCTGCGGCCGGCTCAATACTCACCTCTCCCCGTGCCTCCGCTGCTGCAGCTCCGCCTCCGGGCTCCGGGGGGCGCCTGCAGGACGCCGGCGCTTCCTCTCACAGCAGCGCCGCTGAATGACGTCATCATTCAGCGTCCTGCTGTGGCAGTGAGCGCGCGGACGTCGGACAGGTGAGATGTTTGTGTGTGTCTGTGTATGTGTCTCTGTGTGTATGTAGTGCGATGCTTTGTGTGTGTGTGTGTCTGCTGTATGTGTGATGGTGGTGGGGGGAGGGCAGTGATGATGATGATGGGGAGGCAATGATGATTGATGATGATGGGCAGGCAATTATATTGCTGTGGAGACAATGATGATTATGGGCAGGCATTGATGATGGGTAGGCATTGATGATGATGGGCAGGCAGTGATGATGATGGGCAGGCAGTGATATGATGGGGGGAGGCAATGATGATTATGGGCAGACATTGATGATGATGGCAGGCAGTGATGATGATGGGCAGGCAGTGATGATGATGGGCAGGCAGTGATGATGATGGGCAGGCAGTGATGATGATGGGCAGCAATGATATTGATGGTGAGGCAATGATGATTGTGGGCAGCATTGATGATGATGGGCAGGCAATGATATTGATGGGGAGGCATGATGACGATGGCAGGCATTGATGATGATGGCAGGCAGTGATGATGATGGGCAGGCAGTGATGATGATGGGCAGGCAGTGATGATGATGGGCAGGCAATGATATTGATGGTGAGGCAATGATGATTGTGGGCAGGCATTGATGATGATGGGCAGGCAATGATATTGATGGGGAGGCAATGATGACGATGGGCAGGCATTGATGATGATGGGCAGGCAGTGATGATGATGGGCAGGCAGTGATGATGATAATGGGCAGGCAATGAGATGATAATGGGAGTCTTTCACAGCGCCCTTTCCTGAGCCGTAACAGTGCAGAACGCAGCACAGTGCAGAGGAGAGCTCCATATTTTGTATGGAGCTTTATATGGGGACCAGTATCCTGTATGGAGCATTATATGGGGATGGAGGGGTGACATCCTGCATGGGGTATTATATGGGTGATGAGGGGAGACTGTGGTGCCCATAATATTGTATGGAGGACTGTACTGTCCAGTCTGTACTGTGCGCTGTGAGGATTTGGCGGTTTTTGAGCTATTGTACAATTTACAATAGATATCAGTCATGTAATGGAAGAAGTGAAGTATTTGGCATTGTACTATACACATATTTCTCTGCAGTATCTGTGCATCATGAATCGTGGTCTGTGTTTAGGGGGCCCACTGAGACTCTTTCGCCCGGGGCCCATAAAAACCTGGAGCCGGCCCTGAGTGGGATGCCATGCCTCAGCGACATTACCTACACTTGTGAGCAGCAGGAGCCTCTGCTGTAGTTGATGCTCAATGCCACAGCATAAGTTCTTGGGACATTTACATTTTTTTTGGGGAATGTCCACCAGTGTTGTTGGATTTTGTTTCAATAAATGGTTTGATATGAGGAAATCGCCATCACTGCGTCTGCTTAATGCCCAACTTTCACGATATCACTGGAGCGGGAACTTTTTACAATTTCCATAAATTGCACTGAAAGCTAAATATCCCTATTGTGAGTAGTGTATATGGTTGTTACAGCCTCGCTGCGACATCTGCTCCAACATCCACAGTATTCACTAGAAGTCTTCACCTACCCCTGACACATGCAATACAGGGTACCACACCACCAGTATGACGACTATAGAGAAGTTTCCAGATGCTTCACATGTTCTGGAAGCCAAACAGAAGTTGATCTTCTCTGATGTCCAGTGTGAGGGTCAGTGGCCCTATTAACGGGCAGCATTTGTAATCTGGAAAGCTTTAGATATGGATCTATAGACATAGATCCTTGGTGGCCAGGAAAAAAATCCTCAATGTAGGGAGTATAGGATCTTCTGATCTCTGTCCTTAAGGGGTAACGCAAGGTTTGGGTGGGCAGCTGCAATGTACGGTGCCCTCTTGACAGTGTCCTACTTCTTCGCTTGCTCACGTCCATCTCTTCTGTTTTGTATTAGCGGACTACTCCTGGATTACACCACTGGAAATCTCATGAATTTCGCCACCGTCTTTGCTGTCATGTTTAATGGATGCACCGGTATCATGGCGGGATGTAATATGTCTGGTAAGACTGAGAATGCCGATCTTCTCTGGAGACCTTCACATTCGGGTCACCATGATCTGTTGGGGTAGGGTTAGAGCTGTGAGTTATTAGGTGACTGGATCTAAACCATGGGCAAGTGTTTAGTCTGCATTCTCGATGGCCAGTTATGGGTGGCATCTACCATGAAGCTCTACCTTTGCTGATCCATTGATGACCCCAGATGGAGTAGGCTTTTGACGTTCATGGTCTTGAAGGTTACTACATCTGTGTCCGTTTATTGTCTGGTCTGTGTGTAATGCTTTGGTTTCTTTTATGTCACAAATTTCCTCTTTTAAGTAACTTTAAGGGTATGTGCGCACCTTGAGTATGTACTTGTAGAAATTTCTGCAGCGTTTCTGCTTCTCTTGGCAGCAAAAAACGTGCAATGAATGCTTCTTTGAGCTAAATAATTTGGATATTTGGGGAAAAAATGTTTTGTGATGTACAGTAGTTTCCTGGTTCAACACCTTTTTCATTATGATGCAGTGACACCAGAGTAATGGGATTAGGGCTTGATGTCAGCAGCTGTCATTGACACCAAGTCCTAGGCTTAGTAATGAAGAAATGTCACTACCCACACTCCAGCCTATGTAGGAGCATTAGCAGAATGAACCTACATAGTCTGGAACCAAATAGCAACTGTTAATTTTTTACAAAAAATGAAGAAAAAATAATTGTGTGGGCTCCCACGTAATTTTCATAACCAGCAGAGGGAAACCTGATGGCTCAGGGTTGATGTTAACATTCTGGGAAGGAGCCAATAGCCTTAACGGTTCCCAGGCTATTAATATCAGCTCACAGCTGTTCGCTTAGCCTTTACAGACTAGTTTACAGAGGGACATCAGAAAAAAGTTGACGTAGGGTCCCCCTATAAAATCTAACCAGCAAAGGCTAGGCAGACAACTTCGGGCTTATGTTAATAGCCTAGGAAGGGGACATGGATATTGGTCCCCTCCCAGACTTAAAACATCAGCTATCATCTGCCCCAGAAATGGCGCATCCATAAGATGCTCCAAATCTGGCACTTAGCCTCACTCTTCCCACTTGCCTTGGTGCATTTGCAAGTGGTAGTGGTGATAGTATTGGGGTTCATGTCAGTCTTGTATTGGCAGCTGACATGAAGCCCAGAGGTTAGTAATGGCGAGGCATCTATGAGGCCTTACTAACCCCATAGTAAATGTAAATAAAATACACCCAGAAAAAAGTCCTTTTATTTGAAAAAAATGACCCAGTTTTCTTTATTAAATCTAAATTTACCATACTCACCGAACGCTAAATCCCTGATGCCCATGTCCCCTGTAAATAATCAAAAATTGTAAATAGCCATATACTCTCCTGTCCGCCATAGTCCACGTAACCCAGAGTGTCCCAAAGTGATGTCACCTGAGAACTTTCTCACGCGGCAGTGGTGCCGTGAGATCGCTGGAGCTCATCAGCTGATGACCTCGTGTGACCTCTAACAGCGGCTCAGAGTTACACACTGCAGCAGCGATGACGCGCCTGTCAGTGTATCGCTGGTGTCCGGTCCGATGTGACTTTTCTACACGTCATCGCCGTGGGACACTTTGGAATACGTGGACTACGGCAGACTGGAGAGTATATAAATGTTTATTATTTTTTATTGTTTACAGGAGACACTGGCATCGGGGATTAGGCGTTAGGTGAGCATAAGTGTTTATTTATATAAGTATTTCACTATTTTAAAGGTTTCATTTTTAATTTTTTTTTTTCATAAGTTTGTGCATCGGCTAACGAGAGACTACTTCTCCCATCAGCGGCGCCTGCTGTCAGTGGTATCCGTGACAGCAGACTGTAGCCTGATGGGAGTAGTAGTCTCTCATCAGCCGATACCTGCGGTAAGCTGACCTCTGACAGCATGACCCACGGTTCTCTGACCATCGGTAATGATCTTACCAGGGGTAACATTACCACCGATCAGAATCGCTGATGTTTCTCGCACTGTCACACAGATGACAGCATGGGAAACACCATAGGAAGTCCGTAAAAATGCAAACAAAAACTCAGCAAATTTGATACCTGCGTTTTTCCTGCGGATTTTGGCCCAATTCCACGCTGTAAAAATGCACCGTGTGCACACAGCCTAAAACGTCTGCACAATTCATTGTTCTGTTCTAAGACTCCGTATGGTGAACGTCACTAGTTTTAGCTAAAGAAGGAATATTTATTTTTGATCAAGTGCAGTTAAGAGGGAACCAGAATTCGCGACCAATCAGAGCTGGGGATTAGGGTCAGAGAGATACAATGGTGGGAATCCTGGGGGAAAAGCAGCCAAGTCCTCCATGTACTCAAGAGACATTTTTTTATTTTTGCAGGAGAGCTGAAGCAGCCAAGCCGCGCCATTCCTATCGGGACCATCATAGCGGTGATCATCACGCTCTTCGTGTATCTGATCCTCTTCCTCCTTACAGCTTTGACTTGTGACAGGTCTGTGATTGCTGCTGATCACAGTTGTGTCCACCCTTAAATTTCTGCACCTTTCCGGGGTCTATAGCAATAGGCATGACCTGTCCGGTGAGCCAACCGCCAGCTTCTCCCCGCTCTGTTTTGGGTAATTGATGGGTTTTTCCTGAAGTACATACATTGGAGAGATGGATCAATTAGAGCAGTTGTGGGAGAAGCTGGTTAGTTCTTCAATGTTTTCCTTGAGATGTCGGAGCGTTACAGAGTAAGACCTGACTGTAGTTGTGGGAGAAGCTGGTTGGTTCTTCAATGTTTTCCTTGAGATGCGGGAGCGTTACAGAGTAAAACCTGACTGCAGTTGTAGGAGAAGCTGGTTGGTTCTTCAATGTTTTCCTTGAGATGCGGGAGCGTTACAGAGTAAGACCTGACTGCAGTTGTGGGAGGAGCTGGTTGGTTCTTCAATGTTTTCCTTGAGATGTCGGAGCGTTACAGAGTAAGACCTGACTGTAGTTTGGGAGAAGCTGGTTGGTTCTTCAATGTTTTCCTTGAGATGCCGGAGCGTTACAGAGTAAGACCTGACTGCAGTTGTGGGAGAAGCTGGTTGGTTCTTCAATGTTTTCCTTGAGATGTCGGAGCGTTACAGAGTAAGACCTGACTGTAGTTGTGGGAGAAGCTGGTTGGTTCTTCAATGTTTTCCTTGAGATGTCGGAACGTTACAGAGTAAGACCTGACTGTAGTTGTGGGAGAAGCTGGTTGGTTCTTCAATGTTTTCCTTGAGATGTCGGAACGTTACAGAGTAAGACCTGACTGAGTTGTAGGAGAAGCTGGTTGGTTCTTCAATGTTTCCTTGAGATGTCGGAGCGTTACAGAGTAAGACCTGACTGCAGTTGTGGGAGAAGCTGGTTGGTTCTTCAATGTGTCCTTGAGATGTCGGAGCGTTACAGATAAGACCTGACTGCAGTTGTGGGAGAAGCTGGTTGGTTCTTCAATGTTTCCTTGAGATGTCGGAACGTTACAGAGTAAGACCTGACTGAGTTGTGGGAGAAGCTGGTTGGTTCTTCAATGTTTCCTTGAGATGTCGGAGCGTTACAGAGTAAGACCTGACTGCAGTTGTGGGAGAAGCTGGATGGTTCTTCAATGTTTCCTTGAATGCCGGAGCGTTACAGAGTAAGACCTGACTGCAGTTGTGGGAGAAGCTGGTTGGTTCTTCAATGTTTTCCTTGAGATGCGGAGCGTTTACAGATAAGACCTGACTGCAGTTGTGGGAGAAGCTGGTTGGTTCTTCAATGTTGTCCTTGAAATGTCGGAGCGTTACAGAGTAAGACCTTGACTGCAGTTGTGGGAGGAGCTGGTTGGTTCTTCAATGTTTTCCTGGAGATGCCGGAGCGTTACAGAGTAAGACCTGACTGCAGTTGTGGGAGAGCTGGTTGGTTCTTCAATGTTTTCCTTGAGATGCGAGCGTTACAGAGTAAGACCTGACTGCAGTTGTGGGAGAAGCTGGTTGGTTCTTCAATGTCTTCCTTGAATGCCGGAGCGTTACAGAGTAAGACCTGACTGCAGTTGTGGGAGAAGCTGGTTGGTTCTTCAATGTTTTCCTTGAGATGTCGGAGCGTTACAGAGTAAGACCTGACTGCAGTTGTGGGAGAAGCTGGTTGGTTCTTCAATGTTTTCCTTGAGATGCCAGAGCTTACAGAGTAAGACTGACTGCAGTTGTGGGGGGAAGCTGGTTGGTTCTTCAATGTTTTCCTTGAGATGCCGGAGCGTTACAGAGTAAGACCTGACTGCAGTTGTGGGAGCAGCTGGTTGGTTCTTCAATGTTTTCCTTGAGATGCCGGAGCGTTACAGAGTAAGACCTGACTGCAGTTGTGGGAGAGCTGGTTGGTTCTTCAATGTCTTCCTTGAGATGCCGGAGCGTTACAGAGTAAGACCTGACTGTAGTTGTGGGAGAAGCTGGTTGGTTCTTCAATGTTTTCCTTGAGATGCCGGAGCGTTACAGAGTAAGACCTGACTGTAGTTGTGGGAGAAGCTGGTTGGTTCTTCAATGTTTTCCTTGAGATGCGGAGCGTTACAGAGTAAGACCTGACTGCAGTTGTGGGAGAAGCTGGTTGGTTCTTCAATGGTTTCATTGCGATGTCGGAGCGTTACAGAGTAAGACCTGACTGCAGTTGTGGGAGAAGCTGGTTGGTTCTTCAATGTTTTCTTTGAGATGCTGGAGTGTTTATAGAGTAAGACCTGACTGCAGTTGTGGTGCAGGATGACCACGGTAAGGGAAGGATTAAACTACTGACAGGTTCCCTTTAAGGAAACCAGTAACTCGCAATATAATTGTAATACATCATCATGACATACCTGCAAAACACATGACGGGCTGCAATTTACATCACAACGACGAGGAGTCTACACACAGACACATGTAGTATAAACCTTTCCCGGCAGAGTAGTCTAAGCTCGCTCACTAGGACGCTTTCATGTAGAAATGAGAGGATGCATGGTTGTATTAATGAGAAGATCACTGTCTCCAATCTAATGCCCCTCCTGATAAATGGTCCCCAGTAGATCAGCTGAGCTCCCATCATTTTCACACTTGTGCTTCAGTAGATTTGATTCCTGTACAAGATGAAGCCATCGGTCCTGTACTTGTAGTAAAGTATAAGTAGTGAGGTTGGATTGAGATCTGGCGGCACCACCAGTGGGCATGTTTCTTGAGGTCCACTCTTGACGTTATCCGTGATTATTTTCCCTTTTCTCAGGACGTTACTTAGAGAAGACTATGGCTTCTTCCGTCCAATCAATTTCTGGCCTCCGTTTGTCTTGATCGGAGTTTACGCCACCTCTCTGTCGGCATCCATGAGCACTCTTATTGGGGCATCTCGCATCTTGCATGCTCTCGCCAAGGATGACCTGTTTGGTGAGACTTCTATTTGTTGACACTCGGTTATTTCCAGAGCTCTGTGTTCTCTAGTCCTTCTAATTTTGTGGCTTTTTCAGGAATCCTTCTAGCTCCTGCAAAACTTGTGACAAAAGGAGGCAACCCCCTGGGAGCTGTGGTGTACACCTGGGCATTGGTGCAGGTGAGATGTTTTCTGGATTCTTTTGTGCTGTTGGTTGTCAAGTGATGTCTCCACAAAAAGTCAACTGCACAGTCTGCCTCATCTCTGTTCTTCGTAGCTGGTCCTTCTGGCAGGAAAGTTGAACACCATTGCTGGAATAGTGACGGTTTTCTACCTCATGGCATATGCGGCAATAGACCTTGCCTGTTTGGCACTTGAATGGGCGTCTGCTCCAAATTTCCGGTAAGTTTCTGACTTGCAACTTCTTTTGTAGGTTTGCTTTTTTCCTGCTTCATATTGTGGTGATTTTTTCCTTATTCTCCATAGACCCACATTCCGTCTCTTCTCCTGGCACACATGCCTGCTTGGCATAGTGAGCTGCCTCGTAATGATGTTTCTCATTAACCCTGCCTATGCCTCTGGCAGCATTGTCCTCCTTCTCCTCCTGCTGGGATTTATTCACTTCAGGAGTAGCAGCAGCAGTTGGGGATACATCAGCCAAGCACTTATATTCCATCAGGTGAGACCAGTCCATAGTGTGAAAGTGGAGGCATATGAGACATGGAAAGATCCACCATGAAGAATGATGGTGATGAGGTAGATTAGATATGAGGAGGTCTACCATGAAGAATGATCGTGATGATTTAGATGACACATGATGAGGTCCACCATGAACAATGATAGTTTCAGGCAGATGAGACATGATGAGGTCCACCGTGAAGAATGCTAGTGGTGAGGTAGATGAAACACCAGGAGGTCCACCATAAAGAATGATGATCAGGTGGAGGAGACACAAGGAGGTACATCATGAAGAACGATAGTGATGATGTAGATGAGACGTGGAAATCCACCATGAAGAATAATAGTGATGAGTTAGATGATTCATGAGGATGGCCACAATGATGAATTATTGTGTTGAGACACGAGGAAGTCCATCATGAAGAATGATAGCGATGAGACATAAGGTCCAACTTGAACAATGAATGATATTATTTAGGTTAAAGAATGTTTTATGGTCACACTATTATGAATGATAAATGGAAGTAGAAGCAGCAGACTTGTTTGTGTTTTTTTTCTTTAAATTCTCATATAGTTGATCTCCTTGATCCTTTCCTCAGGTCAGGAAATATCTACTTCTTTTGGATGTACGTAAAGAGCATGTAAAATTCTGGAGGCCACAGATTCTGCTCATGGTGTCCAACCCTCGGAGTTCATGCCAACTCATCAAGTTCATCAACGATCTGAAGAAAGGGGGATTGTACATTATGGGTCACGTAGAAACTGGAGATCTAGGTGAGATGGTGCATTCGGTGTTAGCGAGACCTGAGGCACCATTGTTAAATTAGGTGGTTTCATAGGACAGGTGCTCTGATGTGTTGGGTCATCTGTCAGGATGCTGTAATATGCAGAGTGCTCTGATTCTTTGGCCCGTAAGTTGGGCAGTGTGATGGGATTCTTGCACTGATACGTTGCCTGATTTGATGGTTGTTCTTATTGGATGAGTGCTTTGATTCATGATGGATGTTATGATGCATTGGGTATTCTGATAAGTTTGGCAGTCGTATAGGATGGCTGCTGTGACACGTTGGCCAGTCTGACATGATGGTAGGACGGCTGCTCTGACATGTTGAGTGGTTTGTAAGGATGGGCGCTCTGACATGTTGGGTGACACGTTAGACGCTCTGACAGGATGATAGGATGGCTGCTCTGACAGGATGGGCGGTTTGGTAGGATGGGCGCTCTGATACGTTGGGTGACACGTTGGGCGCTCTGACATGTTGGGTGACACGTTGGGCGCTCTGACAGGATGGTAGGATGGCTGCTGTGACATGTTAAGCTTTTGTAAGGATAGGCGCTCTGATACGTTGGGTGACACGTTGGGTGCTCTGACAGGATGGAAGCTCTGAAGGTTGGGTGACAACGCTGGGCGCTCTGACAGGATGGTAGCACGGCGCTCTGACATGTTGAGTGGGTTTGTAAGGATGGGCGCTTGACATGTTGAGTGGTTTGTAAGGATGGGCGCTCTGATACGTTGGGTGACACGTTGGGCGCGCTGACAGGATGGTAGGATGGCTGCTGTGACATGTTGAGCGGTTTGGTAGGATGGGCGCTCTGATACGTTGGGTGACACGTTGGGCTCGCTGACAGGATGGACGCTCTGATACGTTGGGTGACACGGGCGCTCTGACAGGATGGGCGGTTTGGTAGGATGGGCGCTCTGATACGGTGGGTGACACGTTGGGCTCGCTGACAGGATGGACGCTCTGATACGTTGGGTGACACGGGCGCTCTGACAGGATGGGCGGTTTGGTAGGATGGGCGCTCTGATACGGTGGGTGACACGTTGGGCTCGCTGACAGGATGGGCGCTCTGATACGGTGGGTGACACGTTGGGCTCGCTGACAGGATGGGCGCTCTGATACGGTGGGTGACACGTTGGGCTCGCTGACAGGATGGGCGCTCTGATACGGTGGGTGACACGTTGGGCTCGCTGACAGGATGGGCGCTCTGATACGGTGGGTGACACAATGGCCTCGCAGACAGGATGGGCGCTCTGATACGATGGGTGACACGTTGGGCTCGCAGACAGGATGGGCGCTCTGATACGGTGGGTGACACGTTGGGCTCGCTGACAGGATGGACGCTCTGATACGTTGGGTGACACGGGCGCTCTGACAGGATGGGCGGTTTGGTAGGATGGGCGCTCTGATACGTTGGGTGACACGTTGGGCTCGCTGACAGGATGGGCGCTCTGATACAATGGGTGACACGTTGGGCTCGCTGACAGGATGGGCGCTCTGATACGGTGGGTGACACGTTGGGCGCGCTGACAGGATGGGCGCTCTGATACGTTGGGTGACACGTTGGGCGCGCTGACAGGATGCGCGGTTTGGGAGGATGGGCGCTCTGATACGTTGGGTGACACGTTGGGCGCGCTGACAGGATGGGCGGTTTGGTAGGATGGATGCTTTGACATGATGGGCAGCCTGATAGGTTAGCAGCTCTGATGCGACGTTCTCCTCGTCTTCCGTCCTCAGATATGCTCCCTTCTGACCCAGTTCAGGCACATTACAGCTTCTGGATGAGTCTGGTGGATAAATTAAATGTGAAAGCTTTTGTGGATTTGACCCTGAGCTCATCGGTGCGACACGGGACACAGCAGCTTCTACGTATCACAGGGCTCGGTATGTACAGTGCTCGTTACATCGCTGGTGCCCACTCGCGTAGGCAGACAGAATCCATTGGCTTCCTGCTCTGACCTCATACTCTAGATCACCTCCATATTGAATTCCCATCACCCTTTTGTTTTCCCTCCTTGCAGGAGGGATGAAGCCCAACACCCTGGTGCTTGGGTTCTACGATGACACCACCCCAGAAGACTATTTTCTACAGGACTCGGCCTTCACTCCTGGTCTCTCTCCACATGATGACCCCTTTGGGGTGGACGCCACGTCTTTGCAGGCCCACTTTCCACCGGTTCGTGGTCCAGAGACTCCTCACCATTTGCCACCTATGGAGTATGTGGCCATAATCTGCGATGCCCTGAAGATGCATAAGAACATTGTGTTGGCGCGGGATTTCTCCTCACTTGTGAGGCCGGAGACCTGCGGCTCTAACGCCGCCTTGTACATTGACGTGTGGCCCCTGGACCTTCTCCGGCTCCAGGCTTCTGCTTACGTGGATGTTTGCAGTTTATTTTTGCTACAGATGGCGTGCATTCTGAACATGGCAGCCTCGTGGCGCCGGTACCAGCTGCGGGTCTTTCTCTGTGTGGAGTCATCAGGTGGCAGCAGTGCTGGTGGAAATGGCTTTTTAGCAGCGGAAATCAAGTTCCGCGAGCTGCTCGTCAAGCTGCGCATCCGAGCGGCTATCCGGGTCGTTGACTGGGATAGGGTGGCGGTGTTGCGGGGCCAGGGTGGAGAGCACACAGGCCTAACTCGGGAACCCATCTCTGTGGAGTATCTGAAGGCGGCCAACCAGGCGGTGCTTGAGGAAGGCGGCGTGGAGTCCGCTGTGCGGTTCCTTTACCTCCCCCGGCCTCCTGCAGACCCCACCATACATGGACGATACTTGGAGGAACTGAACACCCTCACAGAGGGGCTAGGCCCCACTCTACTGATCCACGGCCTCACCCCCGTTACCTGCACCGAACTGTGACGGACCCCCTGCATCAACCATTCCAACGGCTTCTAGAACCTTCCAGCGCAATAATGATCCACGTTTCGACGCCACTCCATCCTCCACAGTTGGTTGTAGTTCTCCCCCTGCTGATCTTCAGTGATCATCCCATGGATGTGGAGCTGGAGATCAGCGGCCGGTGGTCCATGCCTGTAGCTGCGCCCGACGGTGGGTGAGTGGTGCGTTTCGCCCAGGACTCGCTCTCCCTCGCGCTTTCCACGTTTCGCCTTTATCTACATTCTGAACTGTTTTCTTTTTGCACTTCACACGGACGGAGAGTTTCAGATTTTTTTTTCTGTTCAGTCATTGGTTGCAGGCCGGGCTGGGAGGAATCGGTGGCCCCATGCTTCCTGTATTTCCAGGCGTGAGAGCGCCCCTCAGGGGTTCAGACTGTTTTATTTATGGATGACCAGGAACCTCTTCATCTTCTTTTAACATTGTGTTATATCATGCCTATACTCCAGTCACACCCAAATCTGCAGCACAATTTTACTATTTTGTTTCTAATGTTTCGCAGCCAGAGCTGTAATCACAGTTCCACGATCGTACGTTTCACAGTCAAAGTTTACAATTCTACTGTTCTGTCTGATACTCCAGTCACACCAGAAGACGCACTCGAGTCACTCCTCTATCTCACTTTTCATTTACATGTAGCGCTGCATTCAGAAGTTTTCTGCCCAACACTCCCAGAGCTGCAATCACAATTCTACTTTCAGATCATGTGACATCCAGAGCTGCATCTACTGTTCTTGCAGTCACAGCTTACATTCCTGTTCTGTCTCCTCTCCTGTGCTCATACAGAGCTGCATTCATAATTCTACTTATGTCACGTTCCGTTCACAGCCAGAGCTGCAGTCACAATTCTACTATTTAACCTTGTCACATACACTGCATTAAGAATTCTGCTCTTACATGATGTCTCCTACTCTAGTCACAACATATCCTCCTCTCCTGTGTCTCACGATCACAGCCAGAGCTGAAATCACAGTTTTGCTATTTGAATGCCTCACATCCAGAGCTGCGTTTAGATTTCTGCTGTTGCAGTCACATCATACACTCCTCTTGTCATGTGTTCCGTTCACAGCCAGAACTTCATTCACAGTTCTAACTTTCTATTTTTTTTGCACTCCAATCACACCCAGAGCTGCAAGAATTATTGGGCAAATCGCTACTGCCGCAGCTGAGCTCCCACAATGCACTGGGAACTGGAGCACACGCACTACATCTCCCACAATGCTTCACTGCAGGGCAGCTCTGTGGAGCGGAGGAGCAGCTGTAGGTGCGCAGCCTGAGAGTTACCAGCAATGCAGCAGACGTCCTCTCCTCTTCCAGGGTGTCCTCTAGTCCCTGCACAAGTCACGGTAATGAATTAGGGTCCTGACCACGATGGCCGACAGTCACGTGACATGAAGTCACTCCTCCGTACGCAGAAGGGGGTCCGGCCGCCCCCATGTATATCTCGCATCGCTTTATGTTTGTAATTACTAACACGTTTAGGCTTTTTGGCCTTTTTCTAACTTTTCTTTGTTTTTTTTTTCTATTACGGTAGAGAAGTTTCGTTCTGGTTCCTTTGGGCCCCAGCACATTGGCAGCCGGGCCCCGTGTCATGTCCTGGGTCGGATCTGGCGGGGGCAGGGTTGTTGGGCCTCGCTGGCTGACTCTATAGGACCCTGAAGAAGATCCAGTGCGCTGTGTACACCCGCTGCCGGTATATACCTTCATCCAGTGCGCTGTGTACACCCGTCTGCCGGTATATACCTAGATCCAGTGCGCTGTGTACACCCGTCTGCCGGTATATACCTAGATCCAGTGCGCTGTGTACACCCGTCTGCCGGTATATACCTTCATCCAGCGCACTGTGTACACCCGTCTGCCTGTATATACCTGGATCCAGTGCGCTGTGTACACCCGTCTGCCGGTATATACCTAGATCCAGTGCGCTGTGTACACCCGTCTGCCGGTATATACCTAGATCCAGTGCGCTGTGTACACCCGTCTGCCGGTATATACCTTCATCCAGTGCGCTGTGTACACCCGTCTGCCGGTATATACCTTCATGCAGCGCACTGTGTACACCCGTCTGCCTGTATATACCTGGATCCAGTGCGCTGTGTACACCCGTCTGCCGGTATATACCTAGATCCAGTGCGCTGTGTAAACCCGTCTGCCGGTATATACCTGGATCCAGTGCGCTGTGTACACCCGTCTGCTGGTATATACCTGGATCCAGTATACTGTGTACACCCGCTGCCGGTATATACCTTCATTCAGTGCGCAGTGTACACCCGTCTGCCGGTATATACCTAGATCCAGTGCGCTGTGTAAACCCGTCTGCCGGTATATACCTAGATCCAGTGCACTGTGTACACCCGTCAGCCGGTATATACCTAGATGCAGTGCGCTGTGTACACCCGTCTGCCGGTATATACCTAGATCCAGTGCGCTGTGAACACCCGTCTGCCGGTATATACCTAGATCCAGTGCGCTGTGTACACCCGTCTGCCGGTATATACCTGGATCCAGCGCGCTGTGTACACCCATCTGCCGGTATATACCTGGATCCAGTGTGCTGTGTACACCCGTCTGCCGGTATATACCTAGATCCAGTGCGCTGTGTACACCCGTCTGGCTGTGTACACCCGTCTGTCGGTATATACCTGGATCCAGTGCGCTGTGTACACCCGTCTGTCGGTATATACCTGGATCCAGTGCGCTGTGTACACCCGTCTGCCGGTATATACCCGGATCCAGCATGCTGTGTACACCCGTCTGCTGGTATATACCCAGATCCAGCACGCTGTGTACACCCGTCTGCAGGTATATACCTAGATCCAGCGCGCTGTGTACACCCGTCTTCCGATATATACCTGGATCCAGTGTGCTGTGTACACCCGTCTGCCGTATATACCCGGATCCAGTGCTCTGTGTACACCCGTCTGCCGGTATATACCCGGATCCAGTGCGCTGAGTACACCCGCTGCTGCTATATACCTTGATCGAGCGCGCTGTGTACACCGTCTGCCAGTATATACCCGGATCCAGTGCGCTGTGTACACCCGTCTGCCGGTATATACCTGGATCCAGTGTGCTGTGTACACCCAGCTGCCGGTATATACCCTGATTCACTGCGCTGTGTACACCCGTCTGCTGGTATATACCCAGATCCAGCGTGCTGTGTACACCCGCTGCCGGTATATACCTGGATCCAGTGCTCTGTGTACACCCGCTGCCAGTATATACCCGGATCCAGTTCGCTGTGTACACCCATCTGCCGGTATATACCTTCATCCAGTGCGCTGTGTACACCCGTCTGCCGGTATATACCCGGATCCAGTGCGCTGTGTACACCCGTCTGCCGGTATATACCTGGATCCAGCGCGCTGTGTACACCCGTCTGCAGGTATATACCTAGATCCAGCGCGCTGTGTACACCCATCTGCCGGTATATACCTGGATCCAGTGTGCTGTGTACACCCGTCTGCCGGTATATACCCGGATCCAGTGCGCTGTGTACACCCGTCTGCCGGTATATACCCGAGTCTAGTGTGCTGTGTACACCCGTCTGCCGGTATATACCCGGATCCAGTGCGCTGTGTACACCTGTCTGCCGGTATGTACCCGGATCCAGTGCGCTGAGTACACCCGCTGCTGGTATATACCTAGATCCAGTGCACTATGTACACCAGTCTGCCGGTATATACCTAGATCCAGTGCGCTGTGTACACCCGTCTGCCGGTATATACCTAGATCCAGTGCGCTGTGTACACCTGTGCCGGTATATACCTAGATCCAGTGCGCTGTGAACACCCGTCTGCCGGTATATACCTAGATCCAGTGCGCTGTGTACACCCGTCTGCCGGTATATACCTGGATCTAGCGCGCTGTGTACACCCATCTGCCGGTATATTCCTGGATCCAGTGCGCTGTGTGCACCCGTCTGCCGGTATATACCTAGATCCAGTGCGCTGTGTACACCCGTCTGCCGGTATATACCCGGATCCAGCGCGCTGTGTACACCCTCTGCCGGTATATACCCGGATCCAGTGCTCTGTGTACACCCGGCCGCTGGAATATAACAAGATCCAGTGCTCTGTGTACACCCGTCTGCCGGTATATACCCGGATCCAGCGCACTGTGTACACCCGGTCGCTGGAATATAACAGGATCCAGTGCGCTGTGTACACCCGTCTGCTGGTATATACCCGGATCCAGCGCGCTGTGTACACCCTCTGCTGGTATATACCTGGATCCAGTGCGCTGTGTACACCCAGCCGCCGGAATATAACAGGATCCAGTGCTCTGTGTACACCCGTCTGCCGGTATATTACCCGGATCCAGCGCGCTGTGTACACCCTCTGCTGGTATATACCTGGATCCAGTGCGCTGTGTACACCCAGCCGCGGAATATAACAGGATCCAGTGCTCTGTGTACACCCGTCTGCTGGTATATACCCGGATCCAGCGCGCTGTGTACACCCTCTGCTGGTATATACCTGGATCCAGTGCGCTGTGTACACCGGCTGCCGGTATATACCTAGATCCAGTGCACTATGTACACCAGTCTGCCGGTATATACCCTAGATCCAGTGCGCTGTGTACACCCGTCTGTCGGTATATACCTAGATCCAGTGCGCTGTGTACACCCTCTGCCGGTATATACCTAGATCCAGTGCGCTGTGTACACCCGTCTGCCGGTATATACCTGGATCCAGCGCGCTGTGTACACCCGTCTGCCGGTATATACCTGGATCCAGCGTGCTGTGTACATACGTCTGCCGGTATTGTGCCTAGATCCAGTGCGCTGTGTATACCCGTCTGCCGGTATATACCCGGATCCAGTGCGCTGTGTACACCCGCTGCCGGTATATACCCGGATCAAGTGCGCTGTGTACACCCACTGCCGGTATATGCCCGGATCCAGTGCGCTGTGTACACCGTCTGTCGGTATATACCTAGATCCAGTGCGCTGTGTACACCCGTCTGCCGGTATATACCTAGATCCAGTGTGCTGTGTACACCCGTCTGTCGGTATATACCTAGATCCAGTGTGCTGTGTACACCCGTCTGCCGGTATATACCTAGATCCAGTGTGCTGTGTACACCCGTCTGCCGGTATATACCTAGATCCAGTGCGCTGTGTACACCCGTCTGCCGGTATATACATAGATCCAGTGCGCTGTGTACACCCGTCTGCCGGTATATACCTAGATCCAGTGCGCTGTGTACACCCGTCTGCCGGTATATACCTAGATCCAGTGCGTTGTGTACACCTGTCTGCCGGTATATACCTAGATCCAGTGCGTTGTGTACACCTGTCTGCCGGTTATAACCTGGATCCAGCGCGCTGTGTTACACCCGGCTGCCGGAATATAACAGGATCCATAACATCTATTAATCCCGGATTGCATTAAATCATATGCTCCACTCACCTCCAGAGCTGCACTCACTATTCTGTTGCATCATGTCTTATCCTCTAGTCACCTCCAGAGCTGCAGTCACTATTCTGCTGTTACATCAGTGTATGCTACAGTCATATCCAGTTACAGCAGAATAGTGACTGCAGCTCTGGAGGAGAAGACATGATATAGCAGGAGAATAGTGACTGCAGCTCTGGAGGTGACTGGTGACCTTGTGTGACTTGTAATATATGGAGGATTAACCCTCGCATTGCTGGTGGCTGTGCTGCCTGGAGAAGGTGCTTTTAGTTTCCCCCCACACCTCATACCTGCGCCTGTACAGTGGGGTCCGGGGGCTTTGTGGATGGTCAGTGCCTTCTTATTTCCGCCGTTGCCCCCGGGGGTGCGGGTCCGAGGCCTAATCCCAATTGTGACTGTTACATTGTTGTTGTTTACTATTATTTTTTAACCTGAGTTTTATGTAACAATTTGACATTTAATAAAAGTAACAAAAAGCTGTGGAGGCTCCATCCTGGGGGGACGGCGGCGCCAGCGTGGGGTCCTGTGCACACACGGCATCGGGAATACCATCGGAAGCAGAGCGGCCGTTACTGATTACGGGGTCTGAATAAAACATGCAGAACTTCAGCTGGAAGATGGACCCCAAACTGAATTTCAGCAGCCCCTCCATAATCCGCTGCACCTCCTTAAACCGTGCCACTCTCCCCCTTAATCAGTGCCCCCTCCATAATCTGCACCCCTCTCCCCGTAACCATCTCCCCCGTAATCAGCATCCCTCTCTGCCTTAATCGGCACCCCTCTCCACGTAATCCGCTGCCCCTCCGTAAACCGCACCCCTCTCCCCCGTAATCAGCGCCCCTCCGTAAACCGCACCCCTCTCCCCCATAGTCAGCACCCTTCTTCTGCAGCTGTTTGCTGATGTACCAGGTATAACACCAGCACAGAAGGGGTTGAAGCAGAGCAGTCACCTGGCCGTCCACCCGCCGTGGCCTGTGACTCCACTAGGTGGCGCCTTTGTAGTGTGGAGATCTTGCGGCTGCATATAGTGTAGGATCACCAGCATCTGTAATGTGTTTGGAGCCAGAGGATTTAGAAGATCCATTAATTGTCAGAAAAGTGTTCATAAGAACGATCGACCCATTTAAAGAGGCCAGTAATTGCCCCAACAAACGGGCGAAATACTCATTCATCAGGTGCAATTACAGTGGGTACGGAAAGTATTCAGACCCCTTAACATTTTTCACTCTTTGTTTCATTGCAGCCATTTGGTAAATTCAGAAAAGTTCATTTTTCCTCATTAATGTACACTCTGCACCCCATCTTTACTGAGAAAAAAACAAATGTAGAAATTTTTGCAAATTTATTAAAAAAAACAAACTGAAATCTCCCATGGTCATAAGTATTCAGCCCCTTTGCTCAGTATTGAGAGAAGCACCTTTTGAGCTAGTACAGCCATGAGTCTTCTTGGGAATGATGGAACAAGTTTTTCACACCTGGATTTGGGGATCCTCTGCATTATTCCTGGCAGATCCTCTCAGTTCCGTCAGGTTGGATGGTGAACGTTGGTGGACAGCCATTTTCAGGTCTCTCCAGAGAGGCTCAGTTGGGTTTAGGTCAGGGCTCTGGCTGGGTCAGTCAGGAATGGTCACAGAGTTGTTCTGAAGCCACTCCTTTGTTATTTTAGCTGTGTGCTTAGGGTCATTGTCTTGTTGGAAGGTGAACCTTCGGCCAAGTCTGAGGTCCAGAGCACTCTGGAAGAGGTTTTCATCCAGGATATCTCTGTACTTGGCCGCATTCATGTTTCCTTCAATGGCAACCAGTCATCCTGTCCCTGCAGCTGAAAAACACCCCCATAGCATGATGCTGCCTCCACCATGTTTCACTGTGGGGATTGTATTGGGCAGGTGATGAGCAGTGCCTGGTTTTCTCCACACATACGCTTAGAATTATCACCAAAAAGTTCTATCTTCATCTCATTAGACCAGAGAATCTTATTTATCATAGTCTGGAGTCCTTCATGTGTTTTTTAGTAAACTCTATGCGGGCTTTCATATGTCTGGTGCTGAGGAGAGGCTTCTGTCAGGCCACTCTGCCATAAAGGCCAACTGGTGGAGGCTGCAGTGATAGGTGACTTTATGGAACCATCTCCCTACTGCATCTGTGGAGCTCAGCCACAGTGATCTTGGGGTTCTTCTTTACCTCTCTCACCAAGGCTCTTCTCCCACGATTGCTCAGTTTGGCTGGACTGCCAGGTCTAGGAAGACTTCTGCTGGTCCCAAACTTCTTCCATGTAAGGATTATGGAGGCCACTGTGCTCTTAGGAACCTTGAGTACTGCAGAAATTCTTTTGTAACCTTGGCCAGATCTGTGCCTTGCCACAATTCTGTCACTGAGCTACGTGGCCAGTTCCTTTGACCTCATGATTCTCATTTGGTGTGACATGCACTGTGAGCTGTGAGGTCTTATATAGACAGGTGTCGCCTTTACAAATCAAGTCCTATCAGTGTAATTACACACAGCTGGACTCCAATGAAGGAGAAGAACCATCTCAGGAGGATCACAAGGAAATGGACAGCATGTGACGTAAATATGGGGTCTGAGCAAAGGTATGAAAAACTTATCACCTTTTGAGATTTCAGGGTTTTTTTTTTTTAAAAAATTTGCAAAAAATTTTTACATTTGTTTTTTTTTAGTAAAAGATTTTGGGGGGGGAGAGTTTTAAAAATAATGGAAAAAAAAAACCCTTTTTTGGAAAATTTTTTCCAAATTTGGGTGCAATGAAAAAAAAGGGGGAAAAATTTTAAAAAGGGGGGTGAATACTTTTCCCTACCCAATGTATAATGTGCGGCTCCAAAAAAAATCATCATTCTCCTGGGACAACAAACCCATTGTAAAGGGCCCAGGTTTAGTGCATCGGAATCAAACTAGAGGGGGCTGGCTGCTGGGATTAAGCCCCCCCCACACCAAAATCCAAGGAAAAAGGGCCCGGGGTTTAAAAGGGGCCCCTTCTTGGGCGTTTGCCATGTGGGGCTCCAGGGCCGACTCCAACAAACATTGAAAACCAAGAAAAAACAACCCCCATTCGGCCTCCATTGTTGTATGGTTTCTTTCACCATAAATGCCTAAAATTGAACTGCCCTGGGGAGGTCAAAAAGGGCTTTCTGAGGGAATTTTCACACTGGTCCCCATCCCTTTTGGTTTTGGGTGTTTGTGGGGGGGAAAAAAGTTGGGGCCCCTCTATCTTTTTTTTCCGGCGCACAAAAAGCTTAGTGTTTTAAATGATTTGGGGCTGAAACCAAATGGGTCAAAAAAGTCGCCAAAGTGCCTCGGGGCCAATTTTCCCCAACCCCAAAACCCAGGGGTGGTGTGGGGCCACCTGCATGAGCTAAAACAAATCCGGGGGCTGCAGTGTTCCAGGGGCTTGCCCCCCAATTTTTTTTTTTTTTTTGGGTTTAAACAAA
>JARQOD010002456.1:0-77664 GCA_033576555.1 Oophaga sylvatica
GCAGGTAGTGTTGAGCATTCCGATACCGCAAGTATCGGGTATCGGCCGATATTCGCGTTATCGGAATTCCGATACTTAATTCCGATACTTTTTCAATATCGTATACCGGAATCGGAAGTTCCCATAATTCTTTGAGAGGCAATGTGATTTTAGTCAGCCAATGAGGAATCCTACGAAGTGTGGGCACATCCTGTAATGCTGCGGTCATCTTAACTAATGGCATGGCTGTGATTGGCTGCTGAATGATGTCAGAATGCACTATAAAAGGCGCCGCAGCCATTTTAGCGTCACTGTGCTGTGAACTCAGTAAGGGACAGAACGCTGCTGTGCTGACTCTGAGGGACAGTTAGATATTGCGATTTTGTGTACTACTGTGCTTGAGGCAGGCTAGTTTACCAACCGCTGTGTAAAGCTTCATTTTGCCAGTGTTGTTTTAACAGCTCTGTGCAGTGGTGGTACGCAGTACGCGCAGTTCTTGCATCCCTGTTGTGCACGCACGTGTCACTGACTTTTTTTTTTTTTATGATGTGCAGCATTATAGAAAATCACATGTTGACGGCTCCACCAACATACATGTTAAACTAATAAAGGAGCTTTTACAGTGATAGTGGTTTCGTTTCCTGCCTGTAGTTGATTTTGTGAGTACGCTCCTTCTCACAGCTTGTATTGTGACTGTCATGCTTCATTTCTCATGTGGCCTTTAGAAAAACATTATTTGGACCCTTCACCTATCAATTGCAACAAATACACAAAGGCTTAATGAAGTTGTTCATGTCCTGACGTGACTTTCATTTGTGTGAGTGCAGTACGCTCGCAGTTTGCTCTCAACCACTGGTTGTAGTCTGCTGACGTTGTCACTGCTCTCTTCACATTTTTTCTTTAATTGGTGCTGCTCCATTTTATGTGAAAAAAATCTAATCTATTAGTGTGACGGCTTCCATCCGTATACAATACATTGGTTGCAAACACTATAGAAGTACACAAAGGAGCTTTTCACAGATAGTGAATAGTTGTGTTTCAGTGTTCACTGCAGTCTGTGAGGTTTTGATTTTTTGAGTGCAGATCACGCTCCAGTTTGTCTTCAACCACTGCGGTTGTAGTCTGCTGAGCGTGTGTCACTGCCTCATCCTTCACATTTTTCTCTAATTGGTGCTGCTCCATTTTAGTGGAAAAAAATCTAATCTATTAGTGTGACGCGCTTCCATCCGTATACAATACATTGGTTGCAAACACTATAGAAGTACACAAAGGGGCCTTTAACAGCTACAGAACAGTTGTGTTTCAGTGTTCACTGTAGTCTGTGAGCTTTTCATTTTGTGAGTGCAGATTACGCTCCAGTTTGTACTTCAACCACTGCCGGTTGTAGTCTGCTGAGCGTGTGTCACTGCCTCATCCTTCACATTTTTCTCTAATTGGTGCTGCTCCATTTTAGTGGAAAAAAATCTAATCTATTAGTGTGACGCGCTTCCATCCGTATACAATACATTGGTTGCAAACACTATAGAAGTACACAAAGGGGCCTTTAACAGCTACAGAACAGTTGTGTTTCAGTGTTCACTGTAGTCTGTGAGCTTTTCATTTTGTGAGTGCAGATTACGCTCCAGTTTGTACTTCAACCACTGCCGGTTGTAGTCTGCTGAGCGTGTGTCACTGCCTCATCCTTCACATTTTTCTCTAATTGGTGCTGCTCCATTTTAGTGGAAAAAAATCTAATCTATTAGTGTGACGCGCTTCCATCCGTATACAATACATTGGTTGCAAACACTATAGAAGTACACAAAGGGGCCTTTAACAGCTACAGAACAGTTGTGTTTCAGTGTTCACTGTAGTCTGTGAGCTTTTCATTTTGTGAGTGCAGATTACGCTCCAGTTTGTACTTCAACCACTGCCGGTTGTAGTCTGCTGAGCGTGTGTCACTGCCTCATCCTTCACATTTTTCTCTAATTGGTGCTGCTCCATTTTAGTGGAAAAAAATCTAATCTATTAGTGTGACGCGCTTCCATCCGTATACAATACATTGGTTGCAAACACTATAGAAGTACACAAAGGAGCTTTTCACAGATAGTGAATAGTTGTGTTTCAGTGTTCACTGTAGTCTGTGAGCTTTTCATTTTGTGAGTGCAGATTACGCTCCAGTTTGTTCTTCAACCACTGCCGGTTGTAGTCTGCTGAGCGTGTGTCACTGCCTCATCCTTCACATTTTTCTCTAATTGGTGCTGCTCCATTTTAGTGGAAAAAAATCTAATCTATTAGTGTGACGCGCTTCCATCCGTATACAATACATTGGTTGCAAACACTATAGAAGTACACAAAGGGGCCTTTACAGATACGAACAGTTGTGTTTCAGTGTTCACTGTAGTCTGTGAGCTTTTCATTTTGTGAGTGCAGATTACGCTCCAGTTTGTACTTCAACCACTGCCGGTTGTAGTCTGCTGAGCGTGTGTCACTGCCTCATCCTTCACATTTTTCTCTAATTGGTGCTGCTCTCATTTTAGTGGAAAAAATCTAATCTATTAGTGTGACGCGCTTCCATCCGTATACAATACATTGGTTGCAAACACTATAGAAGTACACAAAGGGCCTTTCAACAGTAATGAACAGTTGTGTTCAGTGTTCACTGTAGTCTGTGAGCTTTTCATTTGTGAGTGCAGATTCGCTCCAGTTTGTACTTCAACCACTGCCGGTTGTAGTCTGCTGAGCGTGGTCACTGCTCATCTTCACATTTTTCTCTAATTGGTGCTGCTCCATTTAGTGGAAAAAATCTAATCTATTAGTGTGACGCGCTTCCTCCGTATACAATACATTGGTTGCAAACACTATAGAAGTACACAAAGGGCCTTTCACAGATACTGAACAGTTGTCTGCAGGGTTCACTGTAGTCTGTGAGGAATAACCACACTTAGGCCTTAACTTTTCTGACTTTCTTTATCAATCTACAAGATGAAGAAGTCAGTGAGTAAGGCACGGGCGTGGCGAGGCCGTGGATTTGCAGCAGGAGAGGACGTGGGGATTCTGTGGCTGCTGCCGCACCCAGTGACACAGCATCCACAGTTTCCCTGAGCGTTCCTTATGCGCACTTTTGTAGGAGCTCAGCGTACCCCCCTGCTGCGTGAAGAACAAATTGAAGCCGTTGTTGGTTGGATGGCAGCCAATGCATCGACTTCAATAGCTTCCACCTCCTCTCAGGACCACAGCACTGTTGAACAACCATCAGTCTCTTCACCGCCTGCCAAATTGCCCAGGCAGTCAGAGAGCTCTGTACAGGAGCCAGCTGAGTCTCTGCTTCTGTTCTCAGAATCTGTTGGCTTGGAAACAGGGGCCCAGCCAAGCAGCATTCTGGAATGTGAAGAAGAGGCAGTATGCAGTGATGCGCAACAGCTGTGTCTCTCTGAATCTGAAGAGGCGGGTGAGCCAGTGCCGATGGTCAGCACACCGCAGAACGCATCTGATGATGATGAGACTCAGTTGCCAGTTTCTGTTGAGCATGGTGCTGGCCAGACCACCCAACAACAGCAGGTGTTGGAAGAGGGTAGTGGTGGAGATGATGAGGTCCAAGACCCAACATGGCGTGAGGAACAGGAAGGTGGTGGGAGCAGCTCTGAGGAAGAGATTGCACCAACGGTCCAAACAGTAGGGAGAGGTAGGCTGCAGACTCGCTTGCCTGTAGCCTCCAGTTTGGCACCCGTTCGGAGCAGTTCTCTTACAACAGCCAAACCGGGCGCTCCCAGGACTTGCTCTGCGTGGTCCTTTTTTGATACAGTTGCAGATGATATTTGCTATGTAAAATGCAAGCTGTGTAATCAAAAAATTAAAAGAGGTAAAAGTGTCAGTAACCTTAATACAACAAATATGTGGAAACATGTGCGGTCAAAGCACTTTGTTGAGTTACAAAGACACACTGGAGATGTAGGCCAACCTACAGCAGCACCTACATCTTCAGCTCCTGTTGGAGCCTCTTCCTCCAGTTCACACACAGCTGGTTCGGCTTCCTCAAAGGATCGCCATGGAAGAACCTCTGTCACTGTTGTCCAGAGACACAGTGTTATTCCACCCACAGCTGCAAGTTCCCTGTCATCCTCACACACCCAGGCCACAAAACAGCCATCGGTAGCACAGGCATGGGATAAAAGACGGCCATACTCGGCAAACCATCCACGAGCACAGGCTCTGAATGCTGGCATTGCAAAACTCCTGTCCCTTGAAATGCTGTCATTCAGGCTGGTGGAGACTGACAGTTTCCGTGAATTAATGGCATTGGCAGTCCCACAATACAATGTGCCCAGCCGATTTTATTTCAGCAGGCAAGCCGTCCCTGGTCTGCAAAAGCATGTTGAGGCAAAAATTAAACATGCGCTACTAAACGCCGTCAGTAGCAAGGTCCACCTGACCACCGATGCGTGGACCAGTACCCATGGCCAGGGACGATACCTTTCACTCACTGCCCATTGGGTGAATGTTGTGGAGCCGGGTACAGATCTTGCGAGTGGCGCTGTACGTGTTCTGCCAACTCCAAGGATTGCCGGAATCAAGTCTGTCCACATTGACTCCTCCTCCTACTCCAGTTCCTCAGAATCATCGCTGCAGGAGCCGTCACGGTCTACCTCCACATGGACCCGTGGACGCTTACCTGATGCGACCGATATGAGCACAGCCGTGGCCAAACGGCAACAGGCCGTTCTGAAATTAATTCCCATGGGGAATCGAAGCCACACAGCGCAGGAGGTCTGGAATGCCATCAAGCAGGAGAGCGACGTGTGGTTTTTGCCAGCGAATCTCCAGCCAGGCTTGGTAGTGTGTGACAATGGCCGAAATCTGGTGGCAGCTCTGGGCCTTGGCAACCTCACTCACATACCATGTCTGGCACATGTGCTCAACTTGGTCGTGCAGAGTTTTTTGAGGGACTATCCGGATCTTGATGCACTGCTGCACAAGGTCCGCCTAGAGTGCGCTCACTTGCGACGTTCCAGCATGGCCAGATCGCGCATTGCAGCTCTGCAACGCAGATTGCGCCTTCCTGAACATCGCATCATATGTGACGTATCCACCAGGTGGAATTCAACGTTACATATGTTGGAGCGGTTGTGTGAGCAGCAGCCAGCAGTTATGGAGTATCAGCTGCATCAGGCGCAATCAACACGCAATTTGCGCCGTCCACACTTCACCATTAATGAGTGGGCCACTATGAAGGACATGTGCCACGTTTTGCGTGCGTTTGATGAGTCAACGCGGATGGCGAGTGCAGATGATGCACTAGTCAGCCTGACTGTCCCCCTTATCTGCCTGCTTCAAAAAACACTGCAAGCAATAAGGGATGAGGTTTTGGAAGAGGTGGAGGATGAGGAGTCACAAATTCCATCACCTTCTGGAAAGTCAGCGCAACGTGGTTCCTCACAAAGGGCTGGGCAGGGCTCACTTTGTGAGGAGGATGAGGAGGAGGAGTCAATGGAGGAGGAAGACATCGCTCCAGAGGGAGGTACACAACGCTCTAGTCAGTATGTAGAGCGAGGGTGGGGTGATGCAGAGCAGGCAGAGATAACGCCTCTTGCAGAGGACAGCGTTTCTTTGCCAGTTGGGAGTCTGCAGCACATGGTTGATTTCATGCTGCAGTGCCTAAGAAACGACCGCCGCATCGCCCACATTCTCACGACGTCTGATTATTGGGTGTACACCCTCCTAGACCCTCGCTACCGGGACAACGTCAAAAGCCTCATCACACCGTTGAACCGGGAGCGTAAAATGCGGGAGTACCAAGACACACTGGTGCAATCCCTAATGTTCTACCTTACTGCCGAGAGCACTGCTGCTGCTACTGCTTTACAAAGCAGCTCTGTGCGTCGAGGCAGTGTAGAGAGCTCTGCAACAAGAGGGAGCACACGCAGTGCCTCTGCACAGGGAAAGACCAGTATGTTAAAAATGTGGCAAAGTTTTGTGGCAGCGCCACAAATGTCTACACCATCCGAGAGGGCTCCAGTCAGCGGGAGGCAACGTATCCGTCAGATGGTGACAGACTACTTGGCTTTGCCTCTCAGTGTACTCCCAGATGGCTCTTCCCCATTCAAGTTTTGGGTCTCTAAGCTGGATACATGGCCAGAGCTTAGCCAGTATGCATTGGAGGTGCTGGCTTGCCCTGCTGCCAGTGTATTATCGGAGCGCGTCTTTAGTGCTGCAGGTGGTGTACTAACAGACCGTCGCATGCGACTATCCTCCGATAATGTAGACCGGCTTACTTTTCTGAAAATGAACAAGGCATGGATCTCGGCAGAATTTGTCTGTCCGTTTTCAGATTAAATAACTGGTTCGCAACGTTATCCATGTCTCCTGTTATGTTCATCTTTCTACCACCTGAACTCTACTCCCTGGGCTCCAACACTGCCAGTTGCTGCTCAGAAGTGTCGTGTCCACAGAACAAAACACAAGCTCTACTGTTAGTGGGGTTCAGTAACGCCAGCTGTTCCCCTGCTGTGTCAACGGCAAGAAGTGTCCTGTTCCCGACACATGGACAGAAAAACACATGACCAACATGCTCCAAATAGGGAAGAGCCGTCACCCTGCTTGTTATGCTGAAAACATGAAATTGTGAAGTTTTGCAGGCCTAGAATGATAAATTTTTATGACAAATATGGACAAATAATAATTTGTCATCACAGCGCATATCTGCACATGTCTATTAGAAATGGTAACAAAAAATAAAACATAGTCTACTCTTCACATTTTGAAATTAATGCATAAAAGTACATTTCAGACTTATGAATTAATGCTTTTTAAGGAACTTTATCTGTACCTGTAAGATAATGCACTCAATGGATGTACGAATCATTAAATCCTCATCATCATCATCACGAGTTTTATTTATGACAGACATTATAAAATACACATACTGATGCCAACTGTAACTTCAAACACCATATATGAAATGGCCAGCATGTAAACATGGTAATAATGTCCAATAATAAATTATTACATCTAGAAAGTGCATCATGCATACTGACAATAGGTAGTTATACCTGCAAGTGCTGTTGAAACAACCACAAGAGATATAAATTAATACTGGTATATAGGTATCACAGTGCATAGTTACTCATGGACAATGTTGATGTAATACTGTATCTCAATTAAGTCAGCGTCAACCATTAGGCTTGTTAGTCTTGTACATTGTTAAAGAGGGAACGTAATTTTTTGGTTTGTCATAGGTGGAGTATTACACATTAAATTATTACTGCTGTATTTTTTTTTGCGTCCCTAGTGCGCAATAACGCAGCCTAACCTCACATTTGATAGTCAGCTAATTGCCACACGCTACCCTACCCTACGCGTGACAGTAGGAAGGTAGTGTTGACGGATAAAGCTTTGCGCAACCAGACATTCTTTTACCCTCTTCAACACTCTACAAGCAAAAAATGCATGATTTCAGCCGCAGACTTTATTGACGTACAGTATAACATCGGCATTACCCATCAGAGGCTGTCCACTGTCTGATACAGACATAGAATATACCTTTGCTATCCGTAGCCTTTGTTTCACCTACACTTGCAGGCACACACTTAAATTGTGACAAACAATGCCTAATGTTTTTTTAAATGGTTATTTTTTATTGTACATTATTGTGTCATCAATCACATTGATGAGTCCATGCTGGACATGTCATACATGCTATAGAAAGTTACGATTTTATGAACTTAAATAATTGAAATGTCTGTGACTGTCACATAAAATTTGCGATGATGATGATGAGTGACTATTACAAAATCCATTGTCTTCACTATGTTATGGTTTAACATAGCGTTCCTTAAGCATTATTCATAAAAAAAAAATTGGACTTTTATTCTTAAATTTACAACACTATATTTTGTTACCAATTTTTTGGGTGTTGTGTTGTTCCATTTATTTTTGGCATGTGCATATATGCGTTTATATTTGTATTTTCTTTATTTTTCCTTCTTGAAATTAGAAAACATGTGTATCTTTGTACCGTGTTAGCCAGTAGATAGAAAAATATTTAGACTTCAGAGTCAGCAGTGGTTGATACCTTTTAATGGATAACTGAAAAGATGGAAACAAATTGCAAGCTTTCAAGGCTACTCACGTCTCTTCATCAGGGAAAGACTAACTAAAAAAATTAAGCATCACATATTTCTATACACAACAGGACACAGGAATAGTGCAATAGGTAAGACAAGTAAGTGACGTGTATCAGAACTGTCATTATCTCACAGGGATGAACATAAATATTGGAACAGTTCCTAGATAAGGATAGAAAGTTTGATTGCCCTCTCATTGGCGTATTTTTTTGGGTTTTCATGACCCTGGAAGGGCATAGACGCAGATTCCTTAATTGATATAGAATGACATAAATCCATGTGATCTATTCATTCCATCACTAACAGTGTCAAAGGTCATGATGAGCTTATATTCTGAAACCTTTGTACGTTTCTCATATTTGAAGTTATATTTTAATACCAGTAATTCCATATCCATGATGCTATGACCGGGCATACAAAAGTCTTTTGCCACAGGTAAATTCATTAATTTATCTGTGATTGTGTGGCGCTGATAATTCATCCTTGTTCTCCTTTTTGTTGCCGGTCTCCCCTCACTTGTCCCTCCCTCACTTGTCTTTAGGCTTAAAATCTGTGTCCTTTTGTTAGTGATGAGACAATATGTGATTCTTCATTTTCGGCCCTTTACTTTACCGGCTGAGAAACACTGAGTAGTCGTCGAAAACTTTGATTTGTTACATATTTATCAGTAAGGCCATTAAAGTTTATGCAACCACCGTAGCGCCATGTCCAAGTTTTAATCACAATGAAACATTATTTTTGTCTAACTTTCTTGTGTTGAAAAATTACTGCGTAACTACAATTCACTCATTTATATGGTTGCTACACCCTTAACCTGGCTTCAACACGCCTTGCTGCTCAAATGTTAGTGCAAGATGAACAATCCTGATTTTGGGTTCATAAGTGCGTTCCCCTGCTGTTGTTGGAAAATACTGGCTAACTACAACTTCAACTTCAAACGTCTATATAGCTCGCCTACACCCTCCTTGACCCTGGGCTTCAACAGCGCCAGTTGCTGCTCAGAAGTGTTAGATGCACAGATGAAAACAATCGCTGATGTGTTTGTGGGGTTCAGTAACGCCTGCTGTTCCCCTGCTGTGTGTCTGGCAAAAATTACTGCTGCTAACTACAACTTCAACTTCAAACGTCTCATACTAGGCCTCTGCCTACACCCTCCTTGACCCTGGGCTTCAACAGCGCCAGTTGCTGCTCAGAAGTGTTAGATGCACAGATGAAAACAATCGCTGATGTGTTTGTGGGGTTCAGTAACGCCTGCTGTTCCCCTGCTGTGTGTCTGGCAAAAATTACTGCTGCTAACTACAACTTCAACTTCAAACGTCTCATACTAGGCCTCTGCCTACACCCTCCTTGACCCTGGGCTTCAACAGCGCCAGTTGCTGCTCAGAAGTGTTAGATGCACAGATGAAAACAATCGCTGATGTGTTTGTGGGGTTCAGTAACGCCTGCTGTTCCCCTGCTGTGTGTCTGGCAAAAATTACTGCTGCTAACTACAACTTCAACTTCAAACGTCTCATACTAGGCCTCTGCCTACACCCTCCTTGACCCTGGGCTTCAACAGCGCCAGTTGCTGCTCAGAAGTGTTAGATGCACAGATGAAAACAATCGCTGATGTGTTTGTGGGGTTCAGTAACGCCTGCTGTTCCCCTGCTGTGTGTCTGGCAAAAATTACTGCTGCTAACTACAACTTCAACTTCAAACGTCTCATACTAGGCCTCTGCCTACACCCTCCTTGACCCTGGGCTTCAACAGCGCCAGTTGCTGCTCAGAAGTGTTAGATGCACAGATGAAAACAATCGCTGATGTGTTTGTGGGGTTCAGTAACGCCTGCTGTTCCCCTGCTGTGTGTCTGGCAAAAATTACTGCTGCTAACTACAACTTCAACTTCAAACGTCTCATACTAGGCCTCTGCCTACACCCTCCTTGACCCTGGGCTTCAACAGCGCCAGTTGCTGCTCAGAAGTGTTAGATGCACAGATGAAAACAATCGCTGATGTGTTTGTGGGGTTCAGTAACGCCTGCTGTTCCCCTGCTGTGTGTCTGGCAAAAATTACTGCTGCTAACTACAACTTCAACTTCAAAGTCTCATACTAGGCCTCTGCCTACACCCTCCTTGACCCTGGGCTTCAACAGCGCCAGTTGCTGCTCAGAAGTGTTAGATGCACAGATGAAAACAATCGCTGATGTGTTTGTGGGGTTCAGTAACGCCTGCTGTTCCCCTGCTGTGTGTCTGGCAAAAATTACTGCTGCTAACTACAACTTCAACTTCAAACGTCTCATACTAGGCCTCTGCCTACACCCTCCTTGACCCTGGGCTTCAACAGCGCCAGTTGCTGCTCAGAAGTGTTAGATGCACAGATGAAAACAATCGCTGATGTGTTTGTGGGGTTCAGTAACGCCTGCTGTTCCCCTGCTGTGTGTCCGGCAAAAATTACTGCTAGCTACCTAATCATGGTGAAAAAAAAATACATCTCAAAGTGTCTAGTGCTACACATAGATATGAGGCTACACCATGATTTCTAAGCTGTAAACATTTGAAACGTCAACTTTCAAACCATAAAATGATTTGTCTTTGTCACAAATCTGTAACAAAATAATTGTGACATATTATTACAGATATGCACATGTCGAAAACAAATGCAAACACAAAAGCCTACTTATGCTATAGGATACTGATGGTCAACCTTGTCACTCCATAGCTTAGACAAATCCAACTCACATCATGATGACTCAAATACTGCAATGTTGGAAGTGCATAATGTGGGTTGAACTTTGACAACTGCTGCAGTGCGAAGGTTATACTTCAGTGTTCTTGCCTTTGAAATAAAAGCATACAAGTAAATATAATATCCAATGTTGATTAAGGGACGTGATGTACACCTGTAATATTGTGCAAACAATGCATGTAGGAATAGTCCTCTTCAACATTACTTATATTTGTGTCATTTTAAAAAATACATATTTGATTAGAAAGTTAACAGCCCATATCATAAAGGTCCTTCATGTAAACATGATAATCGCTAACAAAAATCATGCATTACCTTGGTAAAGTCAATAGTGCATAGTCACAATAGCAAAATATATACCTGTAAGTGGTGCTGAAAGAACGACAACTGATAGAATAGGTGAATGATATCTATTTATCAGACTGAATAGCGACACCTGTACAATGTCGATATAATACTGTACCTTAACAAAACAGCTGTGTCACACCTCACACGCATTTTTCTTGTAGCTTGTTATGTAATAGGGCACATGCGTGTATGTTTCATCATAGGTGCATGTTTACTGAGTAAAGCAGTCATGACAACGCCTTTGTGTTGTCGGTACGCTTGCGATGATGAACGATGCGCACCGTGAATGTTAGTCTGCGTCATAAGACGCACAGACGCTCCAATACCCAACGCGTCACAGCAGGAAGCCAGTCTGTGCGTCCAAACAAAGGCGCAAGCATACATGCACGTACCCTTTTATAAAGCTATATAAAAAAAGGATGTAGTAGTAACGCACACTTTATTGAGGTACAGTATTACATCGCCATTCACCATCTGTGGCTATGCAGTGTCATCTATATATACCTTATCTATCCGTTGTCATGCTTGCAAGTCCACAGTCAGGCATAAATAGCTGTTTTCACTATGCACTTTTTAAAGGTTTTTTTTGTTAATATAAATGATTGGCACATATTATCAGTATTACATGATGGAAATTTTAGATATTTTTAAAAACTTTTTAGTGATATTATTCAGCAAATGAAAATGGTGTACATACTGTTACTTATCCATCATTAATGGATTCTGATATGTACTTGTATGCTTTTATTTAAAACCGTATAGCAGATTATTTAACCGATTTTTATTGTGGTTTGCATTGCTTTTCAACATGTTAATGTATGCGTTTATGTTTGTCAATTATTAATTTACATATATTTTTTAAAGTAAAATCATCATCTTATGGTACTAAAGGTTATATTTCTCTTGTTTGGAGTATAGACATTTTTAATTGACACGTAACAAGGAAAATACTTGATCTAGTATTTAAACATCCTCCTTGACCCTGGGCTCCAACACCGCCAGTTGTTGCTTGGAAGTGCTGTTAGCACAGTCTACACTTGCTCCTGTGTTACTGGGGTTCAGTAATGTCAGCTGTTCCCTGCTGTGTGAACGGCAAAAAGTCCTGCTGCCTCCACCCTGTTCTCTTCTCATCCCTGGGTTACAACACCGCCAGTTGTTTCTCGGAAGTGCTGTTAGCACAGTCTACACTTGCTCCTGTGTTACTGGGGTTCAGTAATGTCAGCTGTTCCCCTGCTGTGTGAACGGCAAAAAGTCCTGCTGCCTCCACCCTGTTCTCTTCTCATCCCTGGGTTACAACACCGCCAGTTGTTTCTCGGAAGTGCTGTTAGCACAGTCTACACTTGCTCCTGTGTTACTGGGGTTCAGTAATGTCAGCTGTTCCCCTGCTGTGTGAACGGCAAAAAGTCCTGCTGCCTCCACCATGTTCTCTTCTCATCCCTGGGTTAACAACACCGCCAGTTGTTTTCTCGAAGTGCTGTTAGCACAGTTCACACTTGCTCCCTGTGTTACTGGGTTCAGTAATGTCAGCTGTTCCCCTGCTGTGTGAACGGCAAAAAGTCCTGCTGCCTCCACCCTGTTCTCTTCTCATCCCTGGGTTACAACACCGCCAGTTGTTTCTCGGAAGTGCTGTTAGCACAGTCTACACTTGCTCCTGTGTTACTGGGGTTCAGTAATGTCAGCTGTTCCCCTGCTGTGTGAACGGCAAAAGTCCTGCTGCCTCCACCATGTTCTCTTCTCATCCCTGGGTACAACACCGCCAGTTGTTTCTCGGAAGTGCTGTTAGCACAGTTACACTTGCTCCTGTGTTACTGGGGTTCAGTAATGTCAGCTGTTCCCCTGCTGTGTGAACGGCAAAACAGTCCTGCTGCCTCCACCTGTTCTCTTCTCATCCCTGGGTTACAACACCGCCAGTTGTTTCTCGGAAGTGCTGTTAGCACAGTCTACACTTGCTCCTGTGTTACTGGGGTTCAGTAATGTCAGCTGTTCCCCTGCTGTGTGAACGGCAAAAAGTCCTGCTGCCTCCACCATGTTCTCTTCTCATCCCTGGGTTACAACACCGCCAGTTGTTTCTCGGAAGTGCTGTTAGCACAGTTACACTTGCTCCTGTGTTACTGGGGTTCAGTAAATGTCAGCTGTGTTCCCCTGGCTGGTTGTGAACGGCAACAGTCACTGCGCCTCACCATGTTCTTTCTCATCCCTGGGTAACCGTCCAGTTGCTTTCCTCGGAGTGCTTTAGCACAGTACCTTGTCGTGTACTGGTTCGTTGTCGCTGTCCTTTGTGACCAGGTGCCTCCATGTCGTTTCCGAGTCCTGCAACGTCCAGCTGTTCCTTGGTAGTGCTTTGAGCACAGGTACCTCCTGCTTAGTAACCTGTCCCAGTAACGTCAGCTGGTCCTCGGTTGTGCCATTGGCTCTTTCCTTTGCTACCCATCCGGGTTCCAGCCGTCAGCTGGTTCTCCATGCTCTGCCTTATGGCCGTACGTCGCTGTCTCCATGCTTCGGTTCCATGTTCCAGTCCAAACGTCTGCTGGTCCTTGGTAGTGCTTTGGAGCACAGGTACCTCCTGCTTAGTAACCTGTCCCAGTAACGTCAGCTGGTCCTCGGTTGTGCCATTGGCTCTTTTCCTTCTGCTGACCCTCCGGGTTCCAGCACAGTCAGCTGGTCCTCGTTACTTCATTGGCTCTTGTACCTCGCTACATCCGGTCGACCCATGTTCTCCGCGCCTGCTAGGTGCCTCCATGTCGTATCCGAGTTCCAGCAACGTCTGCTGGTCCTTGGTAGTGCTTTGGAGCACAGGTACCTCCTGCTTAGTAACCGTGTCCAGTAAGTCAGCTGGTCCTCGGTTGTGCATTGGCTCTTTTCCTTCTGCTGACCTCCGGGTTCAGCACAGTCAGCGGTCCTCGTTACTTCCATTGGCTTTGTACCATCCACCAACAGGACAAAGAAGGTTTAGACAAACTACAAGATACAGAACAAGAGACAGAAGACAATAAGCAGAAGACAAAAAGCAGAAGAACATTAAGTATAAGACCAAAATGAAGAGCAATATATATGCTCTAATTCTAAGCAGAAGAAGACTAAGCAGTGTATGGGGTGAGTCCGTTCCTCCTACGTGTGCCCTGGAAAAGCCTGATGCTGCTGAGGCAAACTGAACGCGACAAATACTGTTGTAATTAAAATCTTTCGTGACAGCAAGAACGGAAGGATGAAAATTCAGAGTTTTACAGATTACAAGTACAGGAATGTCTGTCACAAATAAGAATATGATGAAAAGGATGAATAGGAAGAAGATGAAGAAGTAGAATATGAAGAATAATAACTGTTTAATAAGAACAATATAAGTAATGTTAACAAAAAGATGAATAGCAAGAAGTTTTAGAAGATTAAGAAGGTGAAGATGAAGAATAATTTGATGAGAAAGATGATGCTGCTGAAGATTATGAAGGAGAAAGTGTGTGAAAAGTTAAAAAGGTGAAGAGCATGGAAGTTGTGAAACAGACATATTTGCCAAAATAGAAAAAAGGTTAACAACATTGTCAATTTCTTCGTCAATCCAAACGTATTTCAAAAAAGAAATATTAATACTATTCCATTGCATTGTGTTAAACATCTATGCCTTTAATGTCTCCTCAACCTCCCCCAATAAATTCTACATTAATCTTTGTTGTTTTCCTTCATGTACAATTAACCAACAAGGCAAGAATGGGTTTTTTTTAATTCCGATATTTTGTTCCCATAGACTTACATTGTATTTCCGGTATCGGTATCGGGTATCGCCGATATTTTTTGTGTATCGGCGATACCATTCCGATTCCGATACTTTTGGATATCGGAAAGTATCGCTCAACTCTACTGGCCATGTATCCAGCTTAGAGACCCAAAACTTGAATGGGGAAGAGCCATCTGGGAGTACACTGAGAGGGAAAGACATGTAGTCTGTCACCATCTTATGGAAACGTTGCCTCCTGCTGACTGGAGCCGTCTCGGATGGTGTAGACATTGGTGGCGCTGCCACAAAACTTCGCCACATTTGGAACATACTGGTCTTGCCCTGTGCAGATGCGCTGCTTGTGCTCCCTCTTGTTGCAAAGCTGTCTCCACTGCCTCGACGCACAGAGCTGCTTTGTAAAGCAGTAGCAGTGCTCTCGGCTGGAATGGAGAACATTATGGATTGCACCAGTGTGTCTTGGTACTCCCGCATTTTACGCTCCCGGTTCAACGGTGTGATGAGGCTTTGTAAGTTGTCCCGGTAGCGAGGGTCTAGGAGGGTGTACACCCAATAATCAGACGTGGTGAGAATGTGGGCGATGCGGCGGTCGTTTCTCAGGCACTGCAGCATGAAATCAACCATGTGCTGCAGACTCCCAACTGGCCAAGAAACGCTGTCCCCTGCAAGAGGCGTCATCTCTGCCTGCTCTGCATCACCCCACCCTCGCTCTACATACTGACTAGAGCGTTGTGTACCTCCCTCTGGAGCGATGTCTTCCTCCTCCATTGACTCCTCCTCATCCTCCTCACAAAGTGAACACTGCCCAGCCCTTTGTGAGGAACCACGTTGCGCTGACTGTCCAGAAGGTGATGGAATTTGTGACTCCTCATCCTCCACCTCTTCCAAAACCTCATCCCTTATTGCTTGCAGTGTTTTTTGAAGCAGGCAGGTAAGGGGGACAGTCAGGCTGACTAGTGCATCATCTGCACTCGCCATCCGCGTTGACTCATCAAACGCACGCAAAACGTGGCACATGTCCTTCATAGAGGCCCACTCAGTAGTGGTGAAGTGTGAACGACGCAAATTGCGAGTTGATTGCGCCTGATGCAGCTGATACTCCATTACTGCTGGCTGCTGCTCACACAACCGCTCCAACATATGTAACGTGAAATTCCACCTGGTGGGTACGTCACATATGATGCGATGTTCAGGAAGGCGAAATCTGCGTTGCAGAGCTGCAATGCGCGATCTGGCCATGCTGGAACGTCGCAAGTGAGCGCACTCTAGGCGGACCTTGTGCAGCAGTGCATCAAGATCCGGATAGTCCCTCAAAAAACTCTGCACGACCAAGTTGAGCACATGTGCCAGACATGGTATGTGAGTGAGGTTGCCAAGGCCCAGAGCTGCCACCAGATTTCGGCCATTGTCACACACTACCAAACCTGGCTGGAGATTCGCTGGCAAAAACCACACGTCGCTCTCCTGCTTGATGGCATTCCAGAGCTCCTGCGCTGTGTGGCTTCGATTCCCCATGTAAATTAATTTCAGGATGGCCTGTTGACGTTTGGCCACGGCTGTGCTCATATCGGTCGCATCAGGTAAGCGTTCACGGGTCCATGTGGAGGTAGACCGTGACGGCTCCTGCAGCGATGATTCTGAGGAACTGGAGTAGGAGGAGGAGTCAATGTGGACAGACTTGATTCCTGCAATCCTTGGAGTTGGCAGAACACGTACAGCGCCACTCGCAAGATCTGTACCCGGCTCCACAACATTGACCCAATGGGCAGTGAGGGAAAGGTATCGTCCCTGGCCATGGGTACTGGTCCACGCATTGGTGGTCAGGTGGACCTTGCTACTGACGGCGTTTAGTAGCGCATGTTTAATTTTTCCCTCGACATGCTTTTGCAGACCAGGGACGGCTTGCCTGCTGAAATAAAATCGGCTTGGCACATTGTATTGTGGGACTGCCAATGCCATTAAGTTCCGGAAACTGTCAGTCTCCACCAGCCTGAATGACAGCATTTCAAGGGACAGGAGTTTTGCAATGCCAGCATTCAGAGCCTGTGCTCGTGGATGGTTTGCCGAGTATGGCCGTCTTTTATCCCATGCCTGTGCTACCGATGGCTGTTTTGTGGCCTGGGAGTGTGAGGATGACAGGGAACTTGCAGCTGTGGGTGGAATAACACTGGGTCTCTGGACAACAGTGACAGAGGTTCTTCCATGGCGATCCTGTGAGGAAGCCGAACCAGCTGTGTGTGAGCTGGAGGAAGAGGCTCCAACACGAGCTGAAGATGTAGGTGCTGCTGTAGGTTGGCCTACATCTCCAGTGTGTCTTTGTAACTCAACCACGTGCTTTGTCCGTACATGTTTCCACATATTTGTGGTATTGAGGTTACTGATATTTTTACCTCTTTTAACTTTTTGATTACACAGCTTGCATTTGACATAGCAAATATCATCTGCAAGTGTGTCAAAAAAGGACCACGCAGTGCAAGTCCTGGGAGCGCCCGGTTTGGCTGTTGGAAGAGAACTGCTACGAACGGGTGCCAAACTGGAGGCTACAGGCAACCGAGTCTGCAGCCTACCTCTCCCTACTGTTTGGACCGTTGGGGCAATCTCTTCCTCAGAGCTGCTACCACCACCTTCCTGTTCCTCACGCCATGTTGGGCCTTGGACCTCATCATCTCCACTACCCTCTTCCAACACCTGCTGCTGTTGGGTGGTCTGGCCAGCACCTTGCTCAACAGAAAATGGCACCTGAGTCTCATCATCATCAGATGCGTTCTGCGGTGTGCTGACCATCGGCACTGGCTCACCCGCCTCTTCACATTCAGAGAGACACAGCTGTTGCGCATCACTGTATACTGCCTCTTCTTCACATTCCAGAATGCTGCTTGGCTGGGCCCCTGTTTGCAAGCCAACAGATTCTGAGAACAGAAGCAGAGACTCAGCTGGCTCCAGTTCAGAACTCTCTGACTGCCTGGGCAATTTGGCAGGCGGTGAAGAGACAGATGGTTGTTCAACAGTGCTGTAGTCCTGAGAGGAGGTGGAAGCAATTGAAGTCGATGCATTGGCTGCCATCCAACCAACAACGGCTTCAATTTGTTCTTCCCGCAGCAGGGGGGTACGCTGAGCTCCTACAAAAGTGCGCATAAAGGAACGCTCACGGGGAAAACTGGTGGATGCTGTGTCACTGGGTGCGGCAGCAGCCACAGAATCCCCACGTCCTCTCCCTGCTGAAACTCCACGGCCACGACCACGTGCCTTACTCCCTGCCTTCTTCATCTTGGTAGATTGATAAAGAAAGTCAGAAAAGTTATAAGGCCTAAGTGTGGTTATTCCTCAGAGACTGCAGTGAACACTGCAGACAACTGTTCAGTAGCTGTGAAAGGCCCCTTTGTCTACTTCTATAGTGTTTGCAACCAATGTATTGTATACGGATGGAAGCGCGTCACACTAATAGATTAGATTTTTTTCAAATATAATGGAGCAGCACCAATTAGAGAAAAATGTGAAGGATGAGGCAGTGACACACGCTCAGCAGACTACAACCAGCAGTGGTTGAAGAACTAACTGGAGCGTAATCTGCACTCAAAAAATGAAAAGCTCACAGACTACAGTGAACACTGAAACACAACTGTTCAGTAGCTGTGAAAGGCCCCTTTGTCTACTTCTATAGTGTTTGCAACCAATGTATTGTATACGGATGGAAGCGCGTCACACTAATAGATTAGATTTTTTTCAAATATAATGGAGCAGCACCAATTAGAGAAAAATGTGAAGGATGAGGCAGTGACACACGCTCAGCAGACTACAACCAGCAGTGGTTGAAGAACTAACTGGAGCGTAATCTGCACTCAAAAAATGAAAAGCTCACAGACTACAGTGAACACTGAAACACAGCTGTTCAGTAGCTGTGAAAGGCCCCTTTGTCTACTTCTATAGTGTTTGCAACCAATGTATTGTATACGGATGGAAGCGCGTCACACTAATAGATTAGATTCTTTTCAAATATAATGGAGCAGCACCAATTAGAGAAAAATGTGAAGGATGAGGCAGTGACACACGCTCAGCAGACTACAACCAGCAGTGGTTGAAGAACTAACTGGAGCGTAATCTGCACTCAAAAAATGAAAATCTCACAGACTACAGTGAACACTGAAACACAACTGTTCAGTAGCTGTGAAAGGCCCCTTTGTCTACTTCTATAGTGTTTGCAACCAATGTATTGTATACGGATGGAAGCGCGTCACACTAATAGATTAGATTTTTTTCAAATATAATGGAGCAGCACCAATTAGAGAAAAATGTGAAGGATGAGGCAGTGACACACGCTCAGCAGACTACAACCAGCAGTGGTTGAAGAACTAACTGGAGCGTAATCTGCACTCAAAAAATGAAAAGCTCACAGACTACAGTGAACACTGAAACACAACTGTTCAGTAGCTGTGAAAGGCCCCTTTGTCTACTTCTATAGTGTTTGCAACCAATGTATTGTATACGGATGGAAGCGCGTCACACTAATAGATTAGATTTTTTTCAAATATAATGGAGCAGCACCAATTAGAGAAAAATGTGAAGGATGAGGCAGTGACACACGCTCAGCAGACTACAACCAGCAGTGGTTGAAGAACTAACTGGAGCGTAATCTGCACTCAAAAAATGAAAAGCTCACAGACTACAGTGAACACTGAAACACAACTGTTCAGTAGCTGTGAAAGGCCCCTTTGTCTACTTCTATAGTGTTTGCAACCAATGTATTGTATACGGATGGAAGCGCGTCACACTAATAGATTCGATTTTTTTCAAATATAATGGAGCAGCACCAATTAGAGAAAAATGTGAAGGATGAGGCAGTGACACACGCTCAGCAGACTACAACCAGCAGTGGTTGAAGAACTAACTGGAGCGTAATCTGCACTCAAAAAATGAAAAGCTCACAGACTACAGTGAACACTGAAACACAACTGTTCAGTAGCTGTGAAAGGCCCCTTTGTCTACTTCTATAGTGTTTGCAACCAATGTATTGTATACGGATGGAAGCGCGTCACACTAATAGATTAGATTTTTTTCAAATATAATGGAGCAGCACCAATTAGAGAAAAATGTGAAGGATGAGGCAGTGACACACGCTCAGCAGACTACAACCAGCAGTGGTTGAAGAACTAACTGGAGCGTAATCTGCACTCAAAAAATGAAAAGCTCACAGACTACAGTGAACACTGAAACACAACTGTTCAGTAGCTGTGAAAGGCCCCTTTGTCTACTTCTATAGTGTTTGCAACCAATGTATTGTATACGGATGGAAGCGCGTCACACTAATAGATTAGATTTTTTTCAAATATAATGGAGCTGCACCAATTCCACAAAATCAAATAAAAAAAAGAGTCAGTGAGTGACACGTGCAGATGCCTACAAACAGCGGTGGATGCAGAGCAAACTGCAGCGTCACCTGCACTCTCACACACACCTTGCACAGAGCTGTTAAAACAACACTGGCAAAAGGAAGCTTTACACAGTGGTTGGTAAACTAGCCTGCCTAAAGCACAGTAGAGTACACAAAATCGCAATGTCTAACTATCCCTCAGAGTCAGCACAGCAGCGTTCTGTCCCTAACTGAGTTCACAGCACAGTGACGCTAAAATGGAGGCGGCGCCTTTTATAGTGCATTCTGACATAATTTCAGCAGCCAATCACAGCCATGCCATTAGTTAAGATGACCGCAGCATTACAGGATGTGCCCACACTTCATAAGGTTCCTCATTGGCTGACTAAAATCACATTGCCTCTCAAAGAATTATGGGAACTTCCGATTCCGGTATACGATATAGGAAAAATATCGGAACTACCGTATTTTTTGGACCATAAGACGCACTTTTTTTCCTCCAAATTTGGGAGGAAAGTGTGGGTGCGTCTTATGGTCGAAATGTAACATGTGGGGAGGGGGGCAGTGGGCAGCGGTGGAGTGGGATCAGCAGGAGGCAAGAAAATATCCCCTCTGCTGCAGGAAACAAGTGCTGGGGAAACCCCCGGTCCCTACTTAAGTGCAGTGAATATTAATCAGCCGCTTCCCCGCCCACCTATCAGCTGAGCAGTGAGCGGGGACAGCAGATCACAGAGCCACACAGTTTCCCCAGCGCCTGATTCCTGCAGCAGCTGGGCAGATCGGTGTCTGAAGAAGAAGGAGGCAGCAGGAGCAGCTGGCATACCTGACAGCCTGGGGCTGTGCTGATGGGAAGCTGAATGCTCCTGTGAAGGACCTGTGATGAGGTCATGAAAAGGGCTGGCTGGAGCATCACATGACCAAAGCCCTGCCTCTTCATGATGTCATCACAGGTCCTTCAGACACACTGTACAACAGAAAATTAATTAAAAGGTTAGGCTACTTTCACACTTGCGTTTTTTTGTGCAGCGCATCATGTGCACATGAAACGCATAGGTGTCACATTTCTATCAACTCTGTCTCTATCATCTCTGTCTATATCATCTGTCTCTATCATCTGTCTCTATCATCTGTCTCTATCATCTGTCTCTATCATCTCTGTCTCTATCATCTCTGTCTCTATCATCTGTCTCTATCATCTGTCTCTATCATCTCTGTCTCTATCATCTGTCTCTATCATCTCTGTCTCTATCATCTCTGTCTCTATCATCTCTGTCTCTATCATCTGTCTCTATAATCTGTCTCTATCATCTCTGTCTCTATCATCTCTGTCTCTATCATCTCTGTCATCTGTCTCTATCATCTGTCTCTATCATCTCTGTCTCTATCATCTGTCTCTATCATCTCTGTCTCTATCATCTGTCTCAATCATCTCTGTCTCTATCATCTCTGTCTCTATCATCTGTCTCTATCATCTGTCTCTATCATCTCTGTCTCTATTATCTGTCTCTATAATCTGTCTCTATCATCTCTGTCTCTATTATCTGTCTCTGTCATCTCTGTCTCTATCATCTGTCTCTATCATCTCTGTCTCTATCATCTCTGTCTCTATCATCTCTGTCTCTGTCATCTCTGTCTCTATCATCTGTCTCTATCATCTCTGTCTCTATCATCTGTCTCTATCATCTCTCTATCATCTCTGTCTCTATAATCTGTCTCTATCATCTCTGTCTCTATCATCTGTCTCTATCATCTCTGTCTCTATCATCTCTGTCTCTATCATCTCTGTCTCTATCACCTGTCTCTATCATTCTGTCTCTATCACCTGTCTCTATCATCTCTGTCTCTATCATCTGTCTCTATCATCTCTGTCTCTATCATCTGTCTCTATCATCTCTATCATCTCTATCTCTATCATCTCTGTCTCTATCATCTCTGTCTCTATCATCTGTCTCTATCATCTCTGTCTCTATCATCTCTGTCTCTATCACCTGTCTCTATCATCTCTGTCTCTATCATCTGTCTCTATCATCTCTATCATCTGTCTCTATCATCTGTCTCTATCATCTCTATCATCTCTGTCTCTATCATCTCTGTCTCTATCATCTGTCTCTATCATCTATCTCTATCAACTCTGTCTCTATCATCTGTCTCTATCATCTATCTCTATCAACTCTGTCTCTATCATCTGTCTCTATTTCTATGCAGCATATATTTCTATGCAGCCGCACGATCCAGTCTGAGTGCCGGCGGCAGTTCCGGGTGTTCATGCGAGAGACTCACACGAAATCGTGTGAGTTACTCGCATGTGTGACCCCGGCCTTATACTCACCCTCCAGCGTCTTCACATAGTAGTTTACAGACACCACACTGGTCCCGCAGCACCATCTCCTACCCGTAGCTTCCAACATAATAACATACTATATAATAACACCACATATAATAGTATGTTATTAAATATTTTACCACATTTTTTGCTTCAAATATATTTTTCCCTATATTCCACCTCTAAAACCTGGGTGCGTCTTATAGTCCGGTGCGTCTTATAGTCCGAAAAATACGGTAAGTATCTATCGGAATTCCGATACAGCGAATATCGGCCGATACCCGATACTTGCGGTATTGGAATGCTCAACACTAGTGAAGAACATTGGGCCCCCGGAGGATTTGATTCTGAGGGCCCACTTTCCCCCCACTATAGAGCCCCATAGTAACTGCAAGGTTTGCACTATGAACTCTCCTGACGTAGAAGCCAGGGCCCACCGGAGGATTTTCCGGTTCTCTGGTGGGCCAGTCCAACCCTGGCTGCATGTAATTGCATGGACTGCAACTATGTTGGTGGCAGAAACTTTGCTTTTTACCAGGATACCATTGTTTCCAACCGTCCAGGAATTCATGGACAGTCTGTAAAAATAGAACATTTTTTTCCCCTACCAATAAAAAAAATTTCTGTGTCTGTGATTTTTTATGAAGCTGTAGAAACTAGTACAGATTATTATGATTGCAATTTTTAGCATTTTACAGTGCACAGTAATAATTGGTATTATAGGCTGTTGCAATATAACTTAAAATTATAATAATTTATTATGATTTTCCAGTGTGTTTGTAAAAAATGTTGACTGTCCGTTTATTTTGGTCATGTTGTCCAGAAAAATAAAAAATCAAGTTGGTAATAGTGATGTGTGAACTTGCTCCGATAAGGAGTTATTTTATCAAATGTGTTTTAGATATGATTTTGTGGCACTCACTAAGGCTGGTTTCACATTTGCATCTGTATGCGCAGTGTTTCGTCGGAATAGATCCGCATGCGTCATGCTAACGTATCTTTAGCCTGGTGTACGTAGAGACATGCGTTTGCATGCGTCATTTTGCAGTGTGGGCCATGTCCGGCGAACGCAACATATTGCATTTTTTGAAGAGTCAAAAATCCGTCAAATATGCACATGTGGATGAGTGCGTCAAAACAACGCATTACAGTCTATGGGAACATTGGACATTGTGGACAGGAGAGCTGTGCAGTCTGTAATGATGTCCATTTAGGCGGTGTCATGGTATAGGACATGGTTAATGTCCTGTCCATTCTGAGTTAACTTTTGCTGGCCTCCTGGCATAATATAGGACATGGTTAATGTCCTGTCCACTCAGGGTTAACTTTTGCTGGCCTCCCTTTGGATCTGGGAGGGTATTTATACCCAGTCCAGAGGAAGATTCTCTGTCAGCTATACTTTTGTTGTGACTGTGTGTCTGACCCCCCTGGTTTGCGTGTATACTGCTCTGCTTGCTTGATTCCCGTGTATGACCCGGTCTGTTTGCTCACTCTGCTCTCTGTCTCACGTTTTGCTAATATTGTCTTCTCCGGTTCTGACCTCCTGGCTTGGCTATCGATACTCCGTTACAGTTTTGTCCCTATTGTACTGTCTATTGCCCGCTATGGTTTACTGATCTATTGCTACGTCCTGACTATCCGTTCTGTCTAACCCTTTGGTACTGTCATGCTATCTTGTGCTCTGATCTCGGCCTGTCCTGGTTTTCGTCCCTGTCTTTGACCCATGGTAACTTTATCTCGTCGTTACCCTGCTAGGAGTTTTCCTGCAGTTCCTAGATTTCTGGAGCTTAGGCCACGCCCCCAGCAGTCACATGTGGCAGGTCCTGTTAATCTGTAGCACACATCATTCATTACTGCTGTCCCGCTCCTCAGGTATCCTCGAGCACAGTTTGTTTTATTCAGGACACGTGCACTGGCTCAGTGAGCGTGTGCAGTGCGGTGCTCTTGACAGGCGGACAGCCAAGTCTTGGTAGGTTTTCAGTTGTGCCATACTTCTTATATTTTTGGTTGATGGACTGAACAATACTCTATGAGATGTTTAGAGCTTGGACTATTTTTTTTAATAAACTAACCCTGCTTTACTCTTCTCCACTACTTTATCCCTGACCTGTCTGGTGTGTTCCTTGGTTTTCATGATGCTGTTTGATCTTTAATGTTCTCAACCAAACCTCTGAGGTCTTCACAGAACCACTGTAGTTATACTGAGAATAAATTGCACTCAGGTGGACTCAGTATTCTAATTATGTGACTTATGAAGGCAGTTGGTCACTCAGGATTGTATATAGTGGTATCAGACTATAGAGGGCTGAATACCAATGCACGTCGCAATTTTCGGATTTATATTTTAAAACAGTTGGAAAACCATGTGTCATTTCCTTTATACTTCACAAATACCGGAACTTGCTACTTTGTGTTGGTATATCATATAAAATACATTTAATTTTGTGGGTGTAATGTGAAAAAATATGGACTAGTTCATGAGTATGAATACTTTTTCAAGACACTGTGCGTGCTAGGACTGAGATATAACTATATTTATAAAGTATTAAAGACTTTCTTTTGACCTTTGGTTCACAGTGAGTTCTTTTTTAACCCCTCTCTGACATTAGACGTACTATCCCGTCCATAAAACCCGTGCCATTCTGACCATGGACGGGATAGTACGTCATAGGCGATTAGCTGCGCTCCCCGAGGGAGCGCAGCTAATCGCCGCCGGGTGTCAGCTGATTATCACAGCTGACACCCGTGACTGTGTGTCAGGAGCGGTCACGGACCGATCCCGGCACATTAACCCCTTGCACACCGCGATCAAACATGATCGCGGTGTACTGGGGGCACAGGGGAGGATCGCGCAGTGTGGGGGCTCCCTGCGCGCCCCCCTGAGACCCTCAGACCAGGCGATGTGATCGCGCTGCTCTGAGGGCTTCCTCCCTCCCAGGACCCGGATCCAAGATGGCGCTGGGGTCCTGGAGGGAGGCGGTTTCCTCAGTGCCTGCCGAGAGCAGGCACTGAGAAGCCTGCTGCACTGCCTGAGCGATCGCTGGTGTGACAGAGTGCTGTGCACACTGTCACACCAGCGATCTGATGAAATAAAGTGATGTCCCACACTGGGACAAAGTAAAAAAGTAAAAAAAGTAAAAATAAACATGTGTAAAAAAAAATCCAAAAAAAAAAAAAAAAAAAAAAAATATTCCCCAATAAATTCATTACTTATTGTAAATAAAAAAAATAAAACAATAAAAGTACACATATATGGTATCGCCGAGTCCGTAACGACCCCCCCTATAAAAATGTCCCACTAGTTAACCCCTTTTGTGAACCCCTTAAAAAATAAAAAATAAAAACGAAGCAAAAAATCAGTGCTTTATCATCATACCGCTGAACAAAAAGTGGAATAACACGCGATCAAAAAGACGGATATAAATAAACATGGTACCGCTGAAAACGTCATCTTGTCCCACAAAAAACGAGCCGTCACACAGCATCATCAGCAAAAAAATAAAAAAGTTATAGCTCGCAGAATAAAGCGATGCAAAAATAATTATTTTTTATATAAAATTGTTTTTATTCTATAAAAGCGCGAAAACATAAAAAAATGATATAAATGAGGTATCGCCATAATCGTACTGACCCGAAGAATAAAACTGCTTTATCAATTTTACCACACGCGGAACAATAAAAACGCCTCACCCAAAAGAAATTCATGAATTGCTGATTTTTGTTCATTCTAACCTCCCAAAAATCGAAATAAAAAGCGATCAAAAAATGTCACGTGCTCAAAAATGGTACCAATAAAAGCGTCACCTCGTCCCGCAAAAATTAAGACCTCACATGACTCTGTGGGCCAAAATATGCAAAAATTATAGCTCTCAAAATGTGGCGATGCAAAAAACTACTTTTTGCAATAAAAAGCGTCTTTTAGCGTGACAGCTGCCAATCATAAAAACCGCTATAAATAGTAAATCAAACCCCCCTTTATCACCCCCTTAGTTAGGGAAAAATAATAAAATAAAAAAAATGTATTTATTTCCATTTTCCCATTAGGGTTAGGGTTAGGGTTTCGGCTAAAGTTAGGGTTAGGGTTGGCGCTAAAGTTAGGATTAGGGTTAGAGTTTGGATTAGGGTTAGGGTTGGGATTAGGGTTGGGACTAGGGTTAGGGGTGTGTTGGGGTTAGGGTTGGAGTTAGAATTGGGGGGTTTCCGCTGTTTAGGCACATCAGGGGCTCTCCAAATGTGACATGGCGTCTGATCTCCATTCCAGACAATTCTGCTTTGAAAAAGTCAAACGGTGTTCCTTCACTTCTGAGCTCTGCCATGCGTCCAAACAGTAGTTTATCCCCACATATGGGGTATCAGCGTACTCTGGACCCCAAGAGTTATTGTGAAATTTGTCCTATTTCTTCTGTTACCCTTGGGAAAATAAAAAACTGGGGGCGAAAATATTATTTTTGTAAAAAAAATAAGATTTTTTTGTTTTTACGGCTGTACATTATAAACTTCTGTGAAGCACTTGGGGCTTCATAGCGCTCACCACACATCTAAATAAGTTCCTTGTGGGGTCTATTTTCCAAAATGGGGTCACTTGTTGGGGATTTCCACTGTTTAGGCGCATCAGGGGCTCTCCAAATGCGACATGACGCCCCCAGACCATTCCATCAAAGTCTGCAATCCAAAACGTCACTACTTCCCTTTCCGAGCCCTGACATGCGCCCATACAGTAGTTTTCTCCCACATATTGGGTATCAGCGTACTCAGGACAAATTGGACAACAACTTTTGGGGTCCAATTTCTCCTGTTACCCTTGTGAAAATAAAATATTGGGGGCGAAAAAATCATTTTTGTAAAAAAAAAAAAGGATTTTTTATTTTTACGGCTGTGCGTTATAAACTTCTGTGAAGCACTTTGGGGTTCAAAGTGCTCACCACACATCTAGGTAAGTTCCTAGTGGGGTCTATTTTCCAAAATGGGGTCACTTGTGGGGGGTTTCCACTGTTTAGGCGCATCAGGGGCTCTCCAAATGCGACATGACGCCCCCAGACCATTCCATCAAAGTCTGCAATCCAAAACGTCACTACTTCCCTTTCCGAGCCCTGACATGCGCCCATACAGTAGTTTTCTCCCACATATTGGGTATCAGCGTACTCAGGACAAATTGGACAACAACTTTTGGGGTCCAATTTCTCCTGTTACCCTTGTGAAAATAAAATATTGGGGGCGAAAAAATCATTTTTGTAAAAAAAAAAAGGATTTTTTATTTTAAGGCTGTACGTTATAAACTTTAGTGAAACACCTGGGGGTTCAAAGTTCTCACCACACATCTAGATAAGTTCCTTGAGGGGTCTAGTTTCCAAAATGGTGTCATTTGTGGGGGTTTCCACTGTTTAGGCAGATCAGGAGCTCTCCAAACACGACATGGCGTCCAGCCAATTCTGCGTTGAAAAAGTGAGACGGCGCTCCTTCCCTTCCAAACTCTGCCATGCACCCAAACAGTGGTATACCCCCACATATGGGGTATCAGTGTACTCAGGACAAATTGCACAATAACTTTTGGAGTCTTGTTACCCTTGGAAAAATAAAAATTCGGGTGAAAAGATCATTTTTGTGGAAAAAATATGATTTTTAAATTTTACGGCTCTACGTTATAAACTTGTGTGAAGCACTTGAGGGTTCAAATTGCTCACCAAAGATCTAGATAAGTTCCTTAGGGGGTCTAGTTTTCCAAATGGGGTCATTTGTGGGGGGTTTCCACTGTTTAGGCACATCAGGGGCTCTCCAAATGCAACATGGCATCCAATCTCAATTCCAGCCAATTTTGGTTGGAAAAAGTCAAATGGTGCTCCTTCCCTTCCGAGCTCTGCTGTGCGCCCAAACAGTGGTTCCCCCCCACATATGGGGCATCAGCGTACTCAGGACAAATTGGACAACAACTTATGTGGTCCAATTTCTCCTGATACCCTTGGTAAAATAAAAAATTAGTGACTAAAAGATAATTTTTGTGGGAAAAAAATAGGATTTTTTATTTTCATGCCCGGGCATTATAAACTTGTGTGAAGCACTTGGGGGTTCAAAGTGCTCACCAAAGATCTAGATAAGTTCCTTAGGGGGTCTAGTTTCCAAAATGGGGTCACTTGTGGGGGATTTCCACTGTTTAGGCTCATCTGGGGCACTGCAAACGGAACATGACCCCCATCAACGTCTGCATTCCAAAACGTTACTACTTCCTTTCCAAGCCCTGCCGTGCGCCCAAACAGTTTTCCACCCCCACATATGGGGTATCAGCGTACTCAGGACAAATTGGACAACAACTTTTGGGGTCCAATTTCCTTGGGAAAATTCAAAAATTTAGGACTAAAAAATCATTTTTGTGGAAATTTTTTTTTTTTTTTTTCACACCCAGGCATTATAAACTTTTGTGAAACACTTGGGGGTTCAAAGTGCTCACAACAGATCTAGATAAGTACCTTAGGGGGTCTAGTTTCCAAAATGGTGTCACTTGTGGGGGGTTTCCACTGTTTAGGCGCATCAGAGGTTCTCCAAGCGCGACATGGCGTCCAATCTCAACTCCAGCCAATTTTAGTTTGAAAAAGTCAAACGGCGCTCCTTCCCTTACGAGCTCTGCCGTGTGCCCAAACAGTGGTTTTCCCCCACATATGGGGTATTGGCGTACTCAGGAGAAATTGCATAACAACCTTATCTGTCCATTTTCTCCTTTTACCCTTGTGAAAATAAAAAAAAAGTTTGTAAAAGATCATTTTTGTGGCTAAAAAGTTAAATATTCATTTTTTCCTTCCACGTTGCTTTAGTTCCTGTGAAGCACCTGAAGGGTTAATAAACTTCTTGAATGTGGTTTTGAGTACCTTGAGGGGTGCAGTTTTTAGAATGGTGTCACTTTTGGGTATTTTCTGTCATGTAGACCCCTCAAAGTGACTTCAAATGAGGTGGTCCTAAAAAATGCTTGTAAATTTTGTTGTAAAAATGAGAAATCGCTGGTCAACTTTTAACCCTTATAACTTCCTAACAAAAAAAATTTGATTCCAAAATTGTGCTGATGTAAAGTAGACATGTGGGAAATGTTATTTCTTAACTATTTTGTGTGACATATTTCTCTGTTTTAAGGGAATAAAAATTCAAAGTTTGAAAATTGCTAAATTTTCAAAATTTTCGCCATATTTGCGTTTTTTTCAAAAATAAAACGCAAGTTATATGGAAGAAATTTTACCACTAACATGAAGTACAATATGTCACGAGAAAACAATCTCAGAATCGCGAAGATCCGTTGAAGCGTTCCGGAGTTATAACCTCATAAAGAGACAGTGGTCAGAATTGTAAAAATTGTCCCGGTCATTAACGTGCAAACCACCCTTGGGGGTGAAGGGGTTAATTTGTCCTATTTGTTTCAGCAAGAAATAGCAAAATCGTAATGGAAGAAATGGCTCTTAGGTGTTAGTTATGTCTTGTATCATGTATAAAAGCTGTCAGCGAAGAGTGGTATCATCTGGTAGATTTATGGCTTCTTCTCTAATACTGCCTGTAGAATAGGAGGATGAGACAAGGGAAGAAAATCTATCCTACAATTTAATTTAACTGTGTACAGTAGTGACAAGCTGTAGACTATACCTGTGTTACTCTATATGCACCATTTCCAAATATAATTACAACCTACATCCAGTTTTTGAAGAAACAAACGCTACTTCCTTTCATGGTGGGCAGACTAAACATTGCCGTAACTTGTGAATGGGTTAGTCAAATTGCTAGAAAATATTTTTATCTTATACAGTACAGATCAAAAGTTTGGACACACCTTCTCATTTAAAGATTTTTCATTACTATGAAAATTGTACATTCACACTGAAGGCATCAAAACTATGAATTAACACATGTGGAATTATATACTTAACAAAAAAGTGTGTAACAACTGAAATTATGTCTTATGTTCTAGGTTCTTCAAAGTAGCCACCTTTTGTTTTGATGACTGCTTTGCACACTCTTGGCATTGATGAGCTTCAAGAGGTAGTCACCGGAAATGGTCTTCCAACAATCTTGAAGGAGTTCCCAGAGATGATCTTTAATCTTTAAGCTGTCGTGTAACATCATTTATTTTATTATTGTTAGCCATTAAAAGGTATCATAGCTACAAGATTATCGTCTTTTCCCACTGAAAGCATTCTTTTTACGGATAGAACGTGTACCCATTAAAGTCCACGGTGCTCTCCATGGTTCCCTTTGACTTATTCTTGTGGTGAAATTGACATTAAAAAACTATTAATGATTATGGATAAAACAAAAAATGGTAATCTGTGAATTGGGATAAGTTCTGCGACACTTCGGCTATGCGCACGTGATATATTTTAAATGTCGGCACAGCTGTCGAGTTTTTAGCGGACGGTGGTGTGTTTCCTGAAGTGGCTTTACTGGCCTTCTTGTGGAAGCCATACTGTTAAGTATAGAGAGTGGGTGGCCTCCGCCAGGATGTGCTTCAGGATGTGACATAGGACAGAACATGGGGCACTTTTGTAGCACTTGTAAAATATTTTGCTTTTGTGGTGCTTTTTTCTACCTTGGAGCCACCTAAAAAAAAGATACTGGGTCCACATAGCCTTAGAAACATTAATCCAAGCAGGTTGTTTTACTACATAGCTCCAATTATAATGCATAAAATTATGGAGCCGCGTGTGTACGGGGTGTACGAAATGGAGCCCTGTATGTACGAAGTGTACGGAGCTGAGCCGCGTGTGAACGGGGTGTACGAAATGGAGCCCTATGTGTACGAAGTGTACGGAGCTGAGCCGTGTTTTTACGGAGCGGAGCCGTGTGTGTACGGAGCAGAGCCGCATGAGTACAAGGTGTACGGAGCGGAGCCGCATGAGTATGAGGTGTATGGAGCAGAGCCACATGTGTACAAGGTTTACGGAGTAGAGCCATGTGTACGAGGTGTACGGAGCGTGGCCGCGTGTGTACAAGGTGTATGGAGCAGAGCCACATGTGTATGAGGTTTACGGAGTGGAACCATGTCTGTACTGTTGAGCCGTGTGTGTGTGAGGTGTACGGAGCAGAGCCGTGTGTGTACGAGGCATACAAAGTGGAACCGTGTGTGTATGAGATGTGTGGAGTTGTGCGTGTACGAGGTCGGTGTATGGTGGGGAGCATTCATACCTCCCAACCATCCCTGATCCAGCGGGACAGTCACGATTTTAAGAGTCTTCCCCGCTGTCCCGGCCGAGAGCTTACTTTTCCCGTGGACACAGGAGTACACGGCGGAGCCCCGAGGAGCACTTTAAAACTCGCACGTGACGTTCCACCGGAAGTGACGTGCTGGAAGCTGACCGGAAATTAGGTAATTTCAGGAGGAGATTGTGACGGAACCATGGAAGCACTTCAGGGAATGCTTCAGATCCATCACCGTGTCCTCCGACGACAGCGCGGACAGCGGGATCACCTTGGAATCGGGGTTGTCGGCCATGTGAGCGGATCTTGATATGTCCTGCATTGAGAGGCTCAGGTGGGCATTACAATGGGAGCCAGGCTGCTATAGTATCTTTATAGAATCTTTCTTTCTCTGTTTCTTTCTCTCTCTCTGTTCTTTCTTTCCCTCTCTAATCTTTCTTTCTTTTTCTGTTTCTTTCACTCTGTTCTTTCTTTCTTTCCTCTCTTTCCCGTCTTTCTTTCCTTCTCTCTGTTCTTTCTTTCCTCTTTCTTTCTTCCTTTTTCTTTCTTTCTTTGTTTCTCTGTTCTTTCTTTCTCTTTCTCTGTTCTTTCTTTCTTTCTCTATCTCCTTTCTTTCTCTCTGTTCTTTCTTTTTTCTCTCTCTGTTCTTTCTTTCTTTTCCTCAGTACCAGTCAGTGTGCCCATAGTACCAGCCACTGTGCCCTCAGTACCAGTCAGTGTGATCAGCAGTGCTAAATGTGTGCGATTGGGACGTGGATATGGGTGTGACTAGTTGTGAAATGGGTGTAGTCAGGGGTGTGGCCTAAAATTTGTCACGGCGCGCTGCACGCTCCACAACCTTTATCCCTCTTTCTCTTCTTCAAAAGTTGGGAGGTATAGTGAAAGTGAATACCAATGATGGTGGTGTATGGACAAGAGGTCGACATGTTTGTCTCCACAGTCCTATCCATGGTCAGCAAGCTGCCAGAGACTGGTGTACACACTGTGCGTCTGATTGTAGGACTACTTGTACTGACAACATCGCACACCTAACCCTGTTGAAACCTCAAAATGCTGGAAATGTCGTACAGGTGTCCGTTTTATCTAGTGCTGCGGGATCACATAATTTGTGGAGGCACCAGTGTATCTTCATTCACATTTCATATTGATAAATATGGAGCTTTTGCACAATTAACCTTTTTTCCTCCTCTGTCGGCGAGCATTCAATATCAAATATATCCAAGCCTATTATAGAAATGTAGAAAGAATACATGAAGTTTTAAATTAACATTTGCTTTTATTAATATTATATATAATAATATACTACCAAGGTCATAACAATTGCGGTCGTAGGGTGTATGACTGGACTTGTGGGTGACGGGGGACTTTTTCGGCTATGTGGATGACGCTGGAAATGTAATCGACATTAATCAAAGCCACGGCTTTTGGGGCAAGGAGGAGGCACAGATGCCGAGGAAATGACCCCCATTGCACCAGGCCAAAAACTTTTACATACAGCACGGGGAAAATAAAAAGGTGGAGGGGAAGTTAGGAGATGATGGAAAAATTTATGTAATACAGTACAGGCGTTTAGAAAGGTGGTGGCATTGGTTCACACTCTAAAAAAACTGGTGACAGGATCCCTTTAATGGTAGAAATAGGTCTCGTTGTTGATGGTATTCTCCTCCAGTGGCTAATATGTATGAAGATCACGTTCATCACGTTTGTCACATTCATTTCCATCTTCTGCGATATTCTCTTTGTCTAATTGTTCTTCTTGAGGTATCTGCTGGCAACAAATTAGACAATTATGAAAAAGATTATTTTTATTGAATTATTGTATATCTTAATACATGTCTATCTTGTACAATGTTAATATTCCTATGAAAGGACAGGTTCTCACTAACTTTAAATAACTGAAAGGCCTTTTTTAGATTCATCAAAATGGCAAGAGCAGTTCAACTGCAGAACCAATCTTCAAATGGAGAAAGCACGACTTTATAGTATAGAGTCCTAAAAGCTAAATTACACCCCACAGATCAGAGAACGGTTTTGTTAAAGGATCACACACTCCTAATCCCAGTAGCAAACACAAACAGAAGAGGGCCCCTGCGCTAGAACAATATAGGGGCCCTTTATAGTCCAATAGCCCATTATAATACACAATTCCACTTGTTTTGGAGGTGGTAGTGGCCCCCTTACCCCTTGGGACCCTGTGTGGCTGCACAGGCTGCATCAATGGTATATCAGTTCCTGGATTACCACACAGAAAATTCAGCTCTCAACCAAAAACAAAAGATTTACTCTCTTCTCCTGTGCCAATCACAGAGATCAGCGACAGAAAGAGAAAGCCTCATGTGTCCACCTATCGTAGGGATAAAGTGAAGCTTCATGTTAGCATATAAGTAGTGCAAATCTGGCATATGTACCTGATTGTATAAGCTCCTCCTTGTAATTATTGGCATGTCTGCTCCTCCTGATAGTATAGGCATATTGTCTTCGTAGATAATGGTGGATTACTACTTCTCAGGATGGTAAGGGCAGAAAGCTTCCTCCTCAAGATCGAATAGAGGTCACTTTTCTCCACCAAATTAAGTTGAATTACTCCGTGTCTACATTGTAAGGTTCCACTGACTCTAGATGGCTGTGGCTTCTTCCTTCTAAAGATAAGATGGTGACTGCTACTCAAGGTGGTTACGGTGCCTCCTTTGCCTTCAGATGATTGGGTGCACTTTTAGAAAGTAAGTTTGCTTCCTCTGATTCTGGATGGTAAAGGGGCCTCCTCCTCCAGACTCAATATTATGAGAGTCTTTTCCTTCAATTCCAGACAATGAAGGGGACTTCCTCCTTCTGCTGTGAGACAAATGACTCCTCCATTTGATAAGGGCACCTAATTTGTCTAAAGGTTTTCTGGCGCCACCTACAGACTACGTATGTTATGGGAGTCTTCTCCACTGCTGATGGTACTGTATGACCTAAATAGGAGGTATACCAATATGTTAGCAAGCTACTACTACAACTTTTTAGAATTGTAAGTAAATCATAATTTACAAACTGCAATTCAGAAGAAAAATAGGAAAGCCGTGAACCCCAGCGTCCCTTAATTACTATCATGGAATATACAGGTCATGCTTGTTGTTCATGAGCTGCTTTATTTAGAGTGTGAAAATAGTTTATCACTTGGACTGACCGACACTAAAGGGTATGCCACACTAAACAACATCGCTAACGGGATCGCTAAAAAACGTCACTATTTAGCAATCCCGTTAGCGATGTTGTTGTGTGCGGCATCTGCCAGCGACGAGCTTCCTGCTGTGATCTCGCTCGTCGCTGGAATCGTTCCGGACCCTATTTTATCGTCGGCGCTCCCGCTGGGTAAGTATATATCGCTGAGTGTGGCACCTTTTTTAGCGATTTAGCGGTACTTTTGTACCGCTAAAGTCGTTAAGGTGATCGCTAACCGCGATAGCGTCCTTAACGATATCGCTAAATGTGGCCGACACTAGCGATATAGAAACAATCCTGCTAGCGATCTCATTAGTATGCGACGCTAACGAGATCGCTAGCGGGATTGTGTAGTGTGGCAGTACCTTAATACGAGAGAAAGGTTTTTCATTCAGCCTCAGGAGCAGAACGGCCTCTTGTGTTCTGATATGGATTCTGGGTACTTACTCTTAAATGATGGTTTATGTTCATTCTGATTCTAGTTCCATCCTTGCAGCATTTATTCCCAGCGCTGATCTCTCCTGCAGTAACAGAGTATTCACTGTGTCACCAGTAGATCTGCGGGAATTATCTATATTATTTATAACATTTATGCCTAATGGAAGTTGAGATAAAAAACTCTATAGCCCTGATTCATCATGGCTGGTGTTTTATTATTAATATGGCATAGGTAGTTCTGCTTCATAGCCAATCTTCAAATGGAGAGAGAACCAACTTTATATTGTAGAGTCCTAAATACTAAACTATATCCTGTTCGCGCTTTATGGTTAACGGTAGGAAAAGAGAGAATGTGACCCCACAGAGTACTGGGTTGTTAAAGAGGTGTTCTCAAGTTCTTAAATTGCTTTAATTATTTAGACAGTATGAAAATAAGCAAGTTTGACTTGCTTTTTCTAACTCCTGTCATTGTTCTGTTATGAGAGCTTTTATCATTTATAATGTACAGCTCATTTCCATAGATCCCGGCCTCTAATGCCTCGCTGGGAGTCCACAGTAGTTATATTACAAAAGAGGGGTTCACTCTTAACATACCAGTCCGCTCTCTCCAGTTCATTGATTTCTATACAGCAGTTACTATCTCATTTCTCTCCCCTTCTCTCCTCTCCCTCTCATCTTCTGAAGAGATTCAGCCCAACATATATTAGAGAAGTTGTTCTAATCTTGGTTCTCTGCTCCTTTTATCTGAATCTGTGTGCTTTTCAAAATGCACTTACTACCTCTCAGTGTAAGTATAGTGATAACAATGTAGAATCAGAAGAAACCACTGGTAGCTGAATGTGTTGTAGCAGAACTTGTGATGGGTTTATAGTTCTACTAATAGTAAAGCTCTGTCCACCAGAGCTGTCACTCAAGGAGGTGAACTCACCCTACTATAAACCATGAAATACGGTTAACTGTATGGAGACTGTATTGCTCTGAACTGCTCAAGAGACAACTTAAGAATACAATTTAAAGTACAAGAGCAGATACTGGTTATCTTATAGAAAATTAAGCTGTAAGTAACCAACAGGAATTTGACTCTCTTCTTTCTGTACCAAACACAGGGATCAGTGACAGAAAGAAGCTTCATGTGTCCGCTTATCAGTGGGATACATTGAAGATTCATCTCAGCATAGAAGTAGTGCAGAGTCTGCTATATGTACCTGATTGTATAAGCTCCTCCTTGTAATTATAGGCATGTCTGCTCCTTCTGATAGTATAGGCATATTGTCTTCATCGATAAGGTGGATGACTACTTATCAAGATGATAATGGCACCCATTCTGCCTCAGGGATGCTTCCTCCTCAAAATTCAATACACCCAATTTTTTTCCACCAAGTTAAGGTGAATAACTCTGTCTAGATTGTAAGGCTTCACTGCCTCAAGATTGTTGTGGCCTCTCTCTTCTAAAGATGAGATGGTGACTGGTCCTAAGGGTGGTTATGGTGCCTCCTTTGCCTTTAGATGCTTTGTGGGTACTTCCAGAAACTCTGCTTTCTCTGACTCTTGATGGTAAAGGGGCCTCCTCCTCAGGACTCTCCATTATGGGAGTCTTTTCATCCAACACTTGATGGTGAAGGGAGCTTTTTTCTTCCACTCTGAGATTAATTACTCCTCTAGATGGTAACGGCACCTCATTTGTCTCAAGATGTATAGGGCACCACCTTCTATTCCAGACTCCAGAGAATATGAGTCTTTTTCTTCAATTCATTATGGTAAAGATGGTAATTACCTTTTGTGAGATAACTGTCTCTTCCAGATGGTAAAGGCGCCTTATTTGTCTCAAGATATTCTGGGCTCCACCTCTTATTCCAGACTCCAAATAATATTAGAGGCTTTTCATCCAATTAATGATAGTAAAGGGGGTCATTACCCCTTGTGATATATGTCTCCTCCAGATGGTAAAGGCGCCTTGTCTCAAGATGTTCTGGGCGCCACCTCTTATTCCAGACTGCAAATAATATTAGAAGATTTTCCTCCATTTCATGATGGTAAAGGGGGTCATTACCCCTTGTGATATATCTGTCTCCTCCAGATGTTAAAGGCGCCTTGTCTCAAGATGTTCTGAGCGCCACCTCTTATTCCAGACTCCAAATAATATTAGAGGCTTTTCATCCAATTAATGATAGTAAAGGGGGTCATTACCCCTTGTGATATATGTCTCCTCCAGATGGTAAAGGCGCCTTGTCTCAAGATGTTCTGAGCACCACCTCCTATTCCAGACTCTAGATAATGTGAGAGTCTTTCCTCCAATTCATGATGGTAAAGGTAGTCATTACCCCTTGTGATATATCTGTCTCCTCCAGATGGTAAAGGCGCCTTAATCGCCTCAAGATGTTCTGAGCGCCACCTCCTATTCCAGACTCTAGATAATATGAGAGTCTTTCCTCCAATTCATGATGGTAAAGGGGGTCATTAACCCCTTTGAGATAAATGTCTCCTCCAGATGGTAATGGCGCCTCATTTATCTCATGATGTTCTTGGCGCCACCTCCGCCTACAGACTCCTGATGTTATGGGAGTCTTCTCCTCCACTGATGTTATGACCTAGATTGGAGGCAAAACAATTTTAAAAACTATTACCATGAGATCTTTTTGAAATTTTAAGTAAATCATTAATAATAAAAGCTCCTTTAAAAAACAGCGCCCTCCAATTAATATCACAGAACATATAAGTCTGATTTGTTGTCTATGTGTATTTTTGTATGGAGTATAAAAATGGTTTATTTCTTGGATAGACTGACACCAATAGTAGAGTAAGACTTTCCATCCACCCTGAGGAGAAGAACGGTTTGTTGTGTTCTTAAAGGATTTCGGGTACTCACTTTTAGCGATGTTTTTTGCAACAGCAGCCGCAGAACAGAGATCTTAGTCTAAAAAAAAAAATAAAACATGGGCCCAATTCATTAAAGTTTTTGCAATATTCTAATGCAACGGGCAGCTGCGCTAAAATTACACGACTGGTGTTTTAGTGTCATTTTCACCCAACTCCGACAAAGTGAGTATAACTGGGGTGGGATAGGGGCATGGCTGCCGCTCGTTATGAATTTGACTGGAGTAAGACTTGTGGCGGGTCACACAAAGAGGTGCGCGACACTCGTCCGGCTCACTTTATTCTTGAAGTGGCACACGCCTTTTCATAAATCAGGAGTGTCTGACTCCAGCGCATCTCCTCATCAAGACCGGCATGAACAACGCCGGTCTTATGAACTGGGCGCTATGACTTTCATGAGATCAGACACAACTTCTGGATGGGAAAATAGAATTTATACAGGACAGAAGGCAGTTGTGGATTTACATTACAGCCATTACTGTGCTTGCATTTACCTGGATAGGAATCTGGTGATCCTGCTTTTCTTTCTGAAGAGACAAGACAAGAAATAAACGATTACATAATATTGAAAGAAAACATACTGTAGTCCTGTAGTCAGGTCATCATCGCCTGCATCTACATTTAATATTATGTACATTCTGATTCTACATCCATCCGTGCAGCATTCATTCCCAGCACAGATCTTTCCTGCAGTAACATAGCATCCACTGTGTAACCAGCTGATCTGCAGGATTGATTTATATAACATCATTTATGCCATTTGTGTCCAATAGGAGGTAATAGAAAAACTCTACGGGCCCGATTTATCAAAGCGCTTTGAGTGCCCGTCTTGATGAAGGCTGCACTGGCGTAAAATGCTCTAAATTCATTAAAATGGACTTGCCTCTTAATGAATTTGGAGCATCTTTTAGCTAATATGCGCCGCAACAAGAAATAGCACTCAATTTGGGGACTGGAGTACATTTTTTCTCAATTTTTTGGTGTTAGTAATGATGACTACGTCAGCTCTGCTTAACCATACCCCTTCTAGGCTAAGATCTCCCACAGTTCTAAAATTTAATATAGCTGATCGGACCTGGGGTAAAAAGGCCAAAAGTTGAGCAGTTACAGGTTGCAAAACAAAATGAAACTGGTAAGAATAGCTGGATAAATTGAGACCACAGTTTTTTGGCAATAAAATATTATATTTACATAGAAAAATATTTAGACTTGAGAGTCCTCAGTGGTTGATACCTTTTAATGTCTTCATATTTACATAGTAAGTGTTTTTCATTATTTTCGATAGGACACCGTAATAGAAAGGTAAGAAATGCCGTACAATGCGGTGAAAGTCTTGACCCTGATTTATCTTAAGTGTGAACTGTACAACCTGTCTGGACTAATTTTTGTGTTTTAAAATATATTTAAAGTATCTCGTTATTAAGATGTTAGGATGAAAATACATCAAGAAAAATCTCTAACTATAGCGCCCTCTGTCCCATCCACTCACTACTTTTCTCCATGCAGGCTGCATTCACAAAGTTATAGGTTTTGACTCCTCACCTGATCACCGCGGGGTCTTCCTCATCCTCCTCACTGTATAAGAACATAATATAAGCTCATATATGAATAGTAGTAGCCAGTGGAAATATACAGGGATGAGGGAACTATAGAGGCAGATACACAGAAGGTCACAGTGGTTATATATATATATATATATATATATATATATATATATACAGTGTGTATATATATATACAGTGGTGGCCAAAAGTATTGGCACCCCTTCAATTCTGTCAGATAATACTCAGTGTCTTCCTGAAAATGATTGCAATCACAAATTATTTGCTATTTTTATCTTCATTTAATTTGCTTGCAAGGAAAAAACACAAAAGAGAATGAAGCAAAAATCAAATCCTTGATCACTTCACACAAAACTCCAAAAATGGGCCAGACAAAAGTATTGGCACCCTCAGCCTAATACTTGGTTGTACAACCTTTAGCCAAAATAACTGCGAACAACCGCTTCCGGTAACCATCAATGAGTTTCTTGCAATGCTCTGCTGGAATTGTAGATCATTCTTCTTTGGCAAACTGCTCCAGGTCCCTGATATTTGAAGGGTGCCTTCTCCAAACTGCCATTTTGAGATCTCTCCACAGGTGTTCTATGGGATTCAGGTCTGGACTCATTGTTGGCCACCTTAGAAGTCTCCAGTCAGTGGCGTAACTAGAAATGGCGGGGCCCCACAGCAAAATTTGAACGGGGCCCCCTCTCCCAAACGGGCGGCGGGGGGGGGGCGGGGTTCTGATAGTGGGCGGAGCCAATAGCAGTGGGCGGAGCAAATCACAGCAATTCTCTAGGCCCAAAAAATACTCTTCAGTCTCATAACGGCCAGCTTTTTGCCCAAATCAGAGCTGTATTTAAAGCAGACATTATGGAAACACAATATAATATAATGGACTGGTAGCAATGCAGCCCCCTTATGCTACCATTACTAGTAACCATGTCCCGCATAACTATTAATGCAGGCACATTATGCCCCCATAACTAGTAATAAGCCCTCTTATTCTCCCATCAGTAGTAATGTGCCCCTCAAGTAGTAATGCAGCCAAGAATGCAGAGTTATCACTCACACAGTATGTGCCCCCGTTAATCTTCGGTGGTATCTTCAGCTCCACAGTGGAGCACACTCACCACCAGTCTTCACCCTTCTGGGCGCCGCCGACGAGTGACGTCAGCAGCGTGATCACATGACATGATCACGCTGCAGACGTCGCTCTGACCCAGCGGTCAGAGCTTCAATTGTACTGGCGTCTGTATAGACACCAGTGCAATTGATTCCTGGGAGACGGCACGCAGCAGCTTCTCTGCGCCGGCTGTCAGCATGACAGCCAGCACAGGGAACCGCCGACTCTCAGGCCATGGGCGGCGGAACACAGCCGCAGGGGAGACAGCTGCAGCAGGGACGGGCCCCCTGCTAGCCCGGGCCCTATGGCAGCTGCTTCCCCTGCTTCCACGATAGTTCCGCCCCTGTCTCCAGTGCTTTCTCTCAAACCATTTTATAGTGCTTTTAGAAGTGTGTTTTGGGTCATTGTCCTGCTGGAAGACCCACGACCTCTGAGGGAGACCCAGCTTTCTCACACTGGGCCCTACATTATGCTGCAAAATTTGTTGGTAGTCTTCAGACTTCATAATGCCATGCACACGGTCAAGCAGTCCAGTGCTAGAGGCAGCAAAGCAACCCCAAAACATCAGGGAACCTCCGCCATGTTTGACTGTAGGGACCGTGTTCTTTTCTTTGAATGCCTCTTTTTTTTTTCCTGTACACTCAATGTTGATGGTTTTTCCCAAAAAGCTCGACTTTTGTCTCATCTGACCACAGAACATTCTTCCAAAATGGTTTAGGCTTTCTCAGGTAAGTTTTGGCAAACTCCAGCCTGGCTTTTTTATGTCTCGGGGTAAGAAGTGGGGTCTTCCTAGGTATCCTAGTATCATTCAGACGCCGACGGATAGTATGGGTTGACACTGTTGTACCCTCGGACTGCAGGGCAGCTTGAACTTGTTTGGATGTTAGTCGAGGTTCTTTATCCACCATCCGCACAATCTTGCGTTGAAATCTCTCGTCAATTTTTCTTTTCCTTCCACATCTAGGGAGGTTAGCCACAGTGCCATGGGCTTTAAACTTCTTGATGACACTGCGAACGGAAGACACAGGAACATTCAGGTCTTTGGAGATGGACTTGTAGCCTTGAGATTGCTCATGCTTCCTCTCAATTTGGTCTCTCAAGTCCTCAGACAGTTCTTTGGTTTTCTTTCTTTTCTCCATGCTCAATGTGGTACACACAAGGTCACAGGACAGAGGTTGAGTCAACTTTAATCCATGTTAACTGGCTTCAAGTGTCATTTAGTTATTGCCAACACCTGTTAGGTGCCACAGGTAAGTTACAGGTGCTGGTGATTACACGAATTAGAGAAGCATCACATGATTTTTCAAACAGTGCCAATACTTTTGTCCACCCCCTTTTTTAGGTTTGGTGTGGAATTAAATCCAATTTGGCTTTAGGTCAATTCTTTTTGTGTTTTTTCATTGAAGACAAATTAACCCTGCTGTTCTGTTCGGGTTTACTATACACTTGTTATGTTCGGGTCATTTTTGACCCGAACCTATTAAAATGTTGTTTTGAGCCACTGAAAAGTTCTTTTTGAATGCCTGTTGCATTATTATACTGTGTGTGATCATAGTTGTTCATTATCAAAGAAAAATTGAATAAAAAAACTTAATTTTTTTAAATTTTGTGTTGATTAATGTAAAACAGCCTAATTGCATTTTACACCAAAGTAACAAACTTGTGCTTAAATAATCAACTATATCTTTTACAACAACATCAACAACAACTTTAGGTAACTATTAGTACAACTAACTTAAAACTAAAATAAATTTTAACAGTATAAAAGCATTTTGAAAAAAAATAGTAAAAAATAATCAGAAAAAAATAAAAATTTCAGTTTTTTTCAAAAAAAGGTTTCTACTAATCTATTTTTTGCAATTAGCACAACAATAATAAACATGTCTGTTGCATATATATTTTTCACAATTAAAACAAATCATATTTGTTTTGCGGTCACTGGCAGGAGGACAAAAGCTGCATCTTTTTCTTTTTTTGCTTGTAGGTGTGCTTGTGAAGGATGTTTCGGTAGCAGAGCTGGTGGAGGGTGTGTTTTGAGCTTGGTTCTGGATTCTTTCAACAATTTTAATTGATCCTTCACTTCTTGGATGTATTTTTCTCTCTGTCACATAAGGCCTAATAAGGGATTATCCTAATTCCTCCAGAAACAGTCGTCTTTTATGTAGTTTATTTTTGTTCCAGTTTTGATCAATTTCACACCATAAAACTAAGGCGTTGTAGGAGGACACATCCAGAATATTATAGAAAACAATCATTGGCCACCGATTGGATTTTCGTTTGCAAGTGTAAGTATTTACGAGTTGGTCAAGCGTATCTACAGCCCCTTTTGTTGCATTGTAGTCCATTATTATGTCCGGCTTTTTGTCTTCTCTATCGCTTATTGCAGCATCCTTGTGCATCGTGCTCATAAGAATAACATGTTTGTTTTTTTTGGGCACATAAGAAACCACTGTTATGTCTTGAGTGAAATAAAATGTGGAACTGTGTATATCTTTTTTGCAAAGAATACCTTCTGGAAGCTCAGGCTTGTTTTTTCTAACTGTTCCTAGCATGGTCATTTTTCTTTTTTTCAATATCTGCCCCAACTGGTATGACGTAAAAAAGTTATCACAAGTCACATTTTGCCCCTTCAGTCCTTGTGTCAAGTCAACAACTACTCTCATGCCCTGATTTTTTTCAGGTCTTACCCCTTGCTTTTTTCCAGTATATACCTGAGCATTTACCGCATAGAAATTTTTACTATCACAAAGTGTCCAAATTTTTATTCCATATTTTGCTGGCTTACTGGGAACATATTGGCGGAATGGGCACCTTCCTCTGAATGAGACTAGTTGTTCATCAACCGTTACATTTGGACCAATGTTATACATTTTTGGTAGAAGATCTACCCATGTATCCCATAAATTTCTTATAGGGGCCAGTTTATCTGTAGCTCGTCGTTCACGTCTATCTTTTTTTTCATCAAATCGTAGTACACGAGAAATGGCATGAAATCTCTCAAGAGACATTGTGGCTCTAAAAATATGCCTACCAGTTTCTGGGTTCCACAAGCTCTTAGTAGATTCTCCATAGGATTTATACACTCCTGCTAAAAGTAGCAAGCCAATAAATGCATTCAGAGATGTCGAATCCAAATTTTTCCATTTATCACCATACACTTTTTGTCCCTCAATGTTTGTCATTGCGATTATAATATTTTGTATAGTATTATTCAGGAACAAATGGAATGCTGATTCTAGATCAGCTATTTTTGAGATAGCATACCTTGTAGGTCCAGAAGCAGTATTTATGACATTTGCAGCGTGCATTTTACCAGTTTGTACTGGAGGTTGTAAATTCCAAAGTATTTATTTATTTTTAGAATAGACTGTTTGCATCTGACTACTTGTCAGGGGATCATGGTCCTCATCATATTCAACTTCTGATTCTGAATGTTCAACATTACTTTCTTCGGAACTCAAGTGATCCTCCTCGGACACAGTTTCCAACGGGATGTCATCATCCGAATTGGAGGCGTTGATAAGCTCCATCAATTCAGAGTTGCTCAATCCACGTTTTCGCATCATTTTTGCAAAACTTCAACAGTCATAAATACCACGGGTACCATGTATTCAAAGCTGTGAGGTAAACTCTGTGTGCAGCTCCAGACTCCAGCTCCTCTCTCCAACAGCCTTGGAATGTCTGACTGAACTACTATACTGACAAGATAAGGGCGGAGACACACAGGCACCTTCTGCAAGGCTAAGATAACACACAACAAATACATTCTCATTAGCTTGTCAGTTCACAAGGAAAAGAAACTATTTTCTTTTGCAAGCTTGAAAACTGAATTGATTTATTTGTAGAGGAACAGCAGGCCTTTAGATACAGCAATAAAAATTGTACTGAAAGACAATGCGTATGGTTTGTACTGAAATCATTTGTATACATGTATCCATCCATTTATGTCCATCTGTGCACCTAAAGCAACTAGATAACTTGATAAACAATAGTAGATGCAATAAGTAGTCTCAAAATAAACTAAAAATCCTTTGTTTTACTCAAAAAATGGCTGTAGATTAGTATAAAAGGCTAACGGGTCATTTTTGACCCGAACATAACAAGTGTATAAAAAACTGTAGCGCAAAAAGTAAAGCACCGAAAAAAAAAAATAGAGTACCCTTAGTATGAACCCCGTAAATTAGGAAAATAGAAGGAACCACAAGTTTCAAAATCAAAAAATGAATGAATAAAATAATATCTAATTTCCAAAACGGGTCATTTTTGACCTGAACAGAACAGCAGGGTTAAATGCAGATAATAATACCAAAGAATTTGTGTTTGCAATCATTTTCAGGAAGAAACTGAGTATTATCTGACAGAATTCCAGGGGTGCCAATACTTTTGGCCACCACTGTATATATACAGTACAGACCAAAAGTTTGGACACACCTTCTCATTTAAAGATTTTTCTGTATTTTCATGACTATGAAAATTGTGCATTCACACTGAAAGCATCAAAACTGAATTAACACATGTGGAATTATATACTTAACAAAAAAGTGTGAAACAACTGAAATTATGTCTTATATTCTAGGTTCTTCAAAGTAGCCACCTTTTGCTTTGATGACTGCTTTGCACACTCTTGGAATTCTCTTGATGAGCTTCAAGAGGTAGTCACCGGAAATGGTTTTCACTTCACAGGTGTGCCCTGTCAGGTTTAAAAAGTGGGATTTTTGGCCTTATAAATGGGGTTGGGACCATCAATTGTGTTGTGCAGAAGTCTGGTGGATACACAGCTGATAGTCCTACTGAATAGACTGTTAGAATTTTTACTATGGCAAGAAAAAAGCAGCTAAGTAAAGAAAAACAGTGGCCATCATTACTTTAAGAAATGAAGGTCAGTCAGTCCGAAAAATTGGGAAAACTTAGAAAGTGCCCCCAAGTGCAGTTGCAAAAACCATCAAGCGCTACAAAGAAACTGGCTCACATGAGGACCACCCCAGGAATGGAAGACCAAGAGTTCAACAGGACAATGACCCCAAACGCACCTCCAGGCTGTGTAAGGGCTATTTGACCAAGATGGAGAGTGATGGGGTGCTACGCCAGATGACCTGGCCTCCACAGTCACCAGACCTGAACCGAATCGAGATGGTTTGGGGTGAGCTGGACCGCAGAGTGAAGGCAAAAGGGCCAACAAGTGCTAAGCATCTCTGGGAACTCCTTCAAGACTGTTGGAAGACCATTTCTGGTGACTACCTCTTGAAACTCATCAAGAGAATGCCAAGAGTGTGCAAAGCAGTCATCAAAGCAAAAGGTGGCTACTTTGAAGAACCTAGAATATAAGACATATTTTCAGCTGTTTCACACTTTGTTGTTAAGTATATAATTCCACATGTGTTAATTAATAATTTTGATGCCTTCAGTGTGAATGTACAATTTTCATAGTCATGAAAATACAGAAAAATCTTTAAATGAGAAGGTGTGTCCAAACTTTTGGTCTGTACTATATATATATCTATATATATATAGATATATATATATAGATATATATATATATATATCTATATATATATATATCTATATATATAGATATATACATGTATATATATATCTATATATATATATCTATATATATATATATATCTATAGATATATATATATATAGATATATATATATATATATATATCAACCACAGACCAGTACAAAGGAGTGCAGCTCAGCTTTTCTTAGAACTTACAAGATAGTCTTCAATTTTGGCCGCCATGTATGAAGGGGAAATTTATCATGTCTATAATAAAGAACAAAAAGTAGGTTAGAATTATTGATACGTTGTCCTGTCTGAATTTCAAAGAATATCTTCATAAAAATGATATAGTAAAACACATGACTATTGCTCTTCTCTTCCCCATGGATTATAATCGCATGTATCGTAAACTATTCCTATATCCTACTGCCAAGAAGGCGTCACATTGTGAGATAAATACCTGAATGCCCATGGTGTTAGATGCACTCTCATTTTCCATCTAAAACAGAGCCATAATATGGTCACAAGATAGATCTGATCAATCAGACACATCATTCTGAATAATGAATACTCGGACATGTTTATCATATTAACTTGTCTCCAATGGAATCAGCTAAATAATAAATGTCAGTAGGTCAATGCATGATGCGGGTGACACTACACTATACATATGGGCTTCAGAGAAAGAACTAAGAGTCGTCCAGCGGTTGTCTGTTCTCTTGCAAACATTAAGGCCGCGTTCACATGTTGAGTATTTGATCAGCATTTTACATCAGTATTTGTAATCCAAAATCAGGTAATAAGTATAATATAGACACGTCACCACTTCTGCATTTTTCACCCACTCCTGGTTTTGACTTACAAATAGTGTTGAGCGATACTATACTGCAAATATCGGCTATCGGCAGATATTAGCTCTATCGGCCTTTCGATAATTCGTTTCGATATTTTCGTCTTATCGAATACCGGAATCGGATTTGTCACTGTCACTGTCTGTGTCCGTCGGTCGGGTCTGTCACTGTCATTGTCCGTCAGTCGGGTCTGTCAGGAGTCAGCGGCACTTACCTGGCAGAAGATCTCCGGCGGTCACGGCCTGGACTGCTTCATGGCCGCCATCCTCTTCTCCCCGGCGGTCACATGCAGTTTCTCGCGATAACTGCAGTGACTGCTGGGTAATCCCGGCCGTAAAGCAGTCAGTCCGATGACGTCACCGCCGGGGAAGCAGGTAATCAGCTGTGCTGCGTCGCGATGACAGGCTCTGCCTGTCATTGCGATGTAGCAGAGCTGGATCGTCGTGGGACTGTCGTTACTATGGACTGCGTCGGACAGGTGGTATACTGTTGGTTTGTTTTTTTTTCTTTTTTTACAGGAGATCAATGGCGTCGCAGGAATGAGAGTACAATAAAAGAAATGAAAACTGTGTTGTCTCTTTTATTTCATTAAAATACTTTTTTCTTGCTTTGTCTTTTTTTTATGCATTTAATAACTTTGGGATTAATAATGGATCGGTGTCTTATTGACGCCTCTCCATTATTAACCGGGCTTATTGTCACCGTGCAATCAACGGTGACATTAACCCCTTATTACCCCGCTTGCCACCGCTACAGGGCAAGTGGGAAGAGCCGGGTAAAGTGCCACAATTGGCACATCTTTTGATGCGCCAAATGTGGGGCTGCTGTAGCCTGGTATTATCAGGCTGTTGAGGGCCAAAATCCATGGGCCTTGACAGTCTTTTAATACCAGGCCGCAGCAGTCTGCATTTTACTTGGCTGGTTAACAAAAATAGGGGGACCCCTACGCCGTTTTTTTTTCGAGGGGATCCCCTATTTTTGTTAACCAGCCAAGCTAAGCAGACTGCTGTGGCCTGGTATTATCAGGCTTGCAAGGTCCAGGGATATTGGATCCTTACCAGCCTGAAAAACCAGGCCTCAGCAGTCTGCTTCATCTGGCTGGTTAACAAAAATAGGGGGGACCCCACGCCAATTTTTTTCGAGGGGATCCCCTATTTTTGTTAATCAGCCAAGATATGCAGACTGCTGTGGCCTGGTATTATCAGGCTGGCAAGGTCCATGGATCTTGGCTCCTTAACAGCCTGAAAATCCAGGCCTCAGCGGTCTGCTTCATCTGGCTGGTTAACAAAAATAGGGGGGACCCCACGCCAATTTTTTTCGAGGGGATCCCCTATTTTTGTTAACCAGTTCCCTCTGACGTCACTGATTGTGTCCCTGGCTGACCTGAAGTGAAAGTGGAAAGCAATCAATTAAGCTTTCCACTTCCTCTCCTGTCAGCCAGGAGAGGAACTCATTCATTTGGGGGTTTACTGTGAGGCTGCAGCATTAGCTGCGGTCCCTGCAGTAAACATTAACCCTTTCTGAAGGATTACACCGTGGGACCTGACTGTACATCGGATTGGTAAGAATAATTTTGCTTTATTATTTTATTTTTATTACAGGAAATGGTTTTAGCAGGAAAATAAAATATGGTCAAAAACTGTGTGATTATTTCATTAAACTTCTTTTTTATTAAAGTGTGTGTGTTTGATTTTTCTTTCATACAATAGGATTAATAATTGATAGTTGTCTAATTGACAGCTCTCAATTATTAACCTGGCTTAAAGTGACCTTTCAATTGCAAGGTCATTTTAACCCCTTATTAACCCATTCGCCACTGCTACAGGGCAATGGGAATAGACGGGCAAAGTGCCAGAAAGGGCAAATCTAATTAGAGATTTGCCCTTTCTGGGGTGTCTGGGGGCAGATGTTAGTAGCCGGGGGGGGCCAAAAATAATGGTCCCTCTCTGGGCTATTATTATCTGCCCCCACTCACTGGCTTTGTCTGTCTGGTTGCGAAAATAGGGCGGGAGCCCACGCATTTTTTTTCAGCAATTTTACACCTCATATATACATGTCATTAAATTTGTGACACATATATATATATATTTATATTTATAGTTCATACACTTCTACATAGTATAATAGCCGCTAATTCAATTGCCGCGTTTTGTGAAAATGCAGAACCCGACATGAAATGACACTTGGTTTACATAGAGTTAACCATGTCTTTTCATGTAGTTTGATATCTGATTTGCACAAACAATTACATGAGTGTAAGTGTGCAAAATTTCACACCTGTAGGGGTTAATTAAAGGTGTAAATTCGTAGCAAAAAAGTCAGTTTTTTTTACAACGAATTTACACCTTTAATTAACCCCTACAGGTGTGAAATTTTGCACACATAGACTGATGTAATTGTTTGTGCAAATCAGATTGCAAACGACATGAAAAGACATGGTTAACCCTATGTACACCAAGTGTCATTTCATGTCGGGTGCTTCTGTCTTTTCACAGAAGCCGGCTTTACCCGGCAATTGAATCAGAGGATATTTTACTATGTAGAAGTTGTAACATTTCCAGGGGATATAGCTCTAGGATCGCTGTCTGGGTAGACAGGATGGCACGAAAACAGTTCATTCAGACAGCAGTTCTGGTGAAAACTGGCCGCAACCAGCTTTATTAAAGTCCACAGCAAACAGATAAAACAAAGCATAAACAGAAAACCTGGGCTTGTCTAGCCACTAACTACACATAGATAGATTGCCCTGTCTAACCGGGTCCCGGCTCTAGCAGCCTGGCCCAAAACAACACATATGATATATGTTACCAGTATGGAGTTTCACAGATACTCCTCCTTGTGTCTGAAGGCACATCCAACGTCCAGACTTGAGAGAGATCCACTCCTATTCAGCCTCTATTCGCACGGATTCTCACTGAGACTACTCCTGTGTCCGGGGTACCTCCTGCACCCAGACTGAGATAGCTCACACTCCTGGAGACGCCTCTTGTGCCGGGACACCTTCCTGTGTCCAGACTGAGCGTACTTCCAATCCTGGAGACTGCTTCTTGTGCCGGGACACCTCCCTGTGTCCAGACTAAAGACAGCTCCCAATCCTGGAGACTGCTTCCTTGTGCCGGGACACCTTCCTGTGTCCAGACTAAAGACAGCTCCTAATCCTGGAGACTGCTTCCTTGTGCCGGGACACCTCCCTGTGTCCAGACTAAAGACAGCTCCCAGATTGTGTTTGCAGACACCTACTTCTGGTCTCCTAATTAAGACCTGAGTAGTTTCAGGCCTGAGCTGCAAGTGTGTAATGAATGCAAGGTGTAGTGACCTTTCTCTACCACTAGGTTTACAAAGCCACACATTTCCCTTATACCTAGTTGAAATGTACGCCCCATTCAACACATATTCCTTCACTGTCTCACATATCCCCTCCCTCTTCTCCAGACCGGAGGGCTGGTCATCCAGACCGAAGGACTGGTCAACAATCCAACAGCGACAGTGAACTCCGGACCAGCCATGGCCCTCATCAGCTTCATCTTCACCACTGTCATTTGTATCGTCACCTGAGTCATAGCCAACATCAGCTTTCTCTTCATCTGAAGCATCCGCACTACCCTGTACCCTCCCAGGCCTATACTCTCTGCGGGCCTCGGGTATCCTACACGGTTTCATCTTGACCTTAGGGCCGGGCTCAGTTTCAATATAGTGCCTGGCCAGAGAAGTACGACCCGGCACATCAGAACACTTCTGCTGACTCTTCTTCATCAACTCACATACCTCCTGTCCCTGGTGCACTGACCATGTGTCACCAACTATCACAGAAGGTATAGGGGGTTTTTCACTTTTCTCCAGTTCCCCACCTTCAGGCTCTTCTGGCAAGACATGCCCAGAAGCCCTACCGTCCGTCCCACACTCTACTTCTTCAGTCACATCTGGCTCACTGTCAGGGCTATACCCTTCATTTTCATTCACATCCTGCTTACTTTCAGGGTTATACAATTCATTCTCATTCTCATCCTGCTCACTTTCAGGAGTATACAATTCATTCTCATTCACATCCTGATCTGGAACCTTAGTTAACATGTCATCCACAACATTAACTTCATCATCTGGTCCCTCAAGTATGTGACTATGTGACAACCCCAGCACTATACTTCTATATAGCTCAGGTACTAGGAGCTGACTCACGACCTCTCCCTGGACTTCAGTGTCCCTATACAATAGGCTATTGTCCATGGCAGCATGAGGAAACCTCTCCTCAGAGCCAGGCTCCTGGGAAACCTCATTTAGAACAATCATATTTTCCTGTGCCGTCCTAAGAGAGGGTTCTCGCCACGGCTCACTCTCAAAACCGTCACAGGACACAGGCAAGTCAGGGACACTCGGTTCCCGAGAACCACCATCCTCGTCTCCCAACATCACCTGCAAAGGAATTTCATCACTATCACAGTCATCATTATTATAAACATCATTATCATGACTATGATCAGTATCATCATCACTATCATGATCATCATCATTATCATTATCAGCATCAGCATCATTATCATGGTCATCATCATTATCATGATCATCATCATCATTATCATGGTCATCATCACATAAGTTTAACGGCCCACTAGCATTGTGTTCCGCCCCTCGGGACTGCGCACCCTCAGTAGGAGCTTCATCACACTGTCCATCAGAAACATTTCTCCCCCAGAGATCCTCAGATCGGGGAAAGTCTCCACCCAATATGACTGGGTGCACCAGGCTCTTCACTACCCCCACTTCATATGAAACCTCCCCGAGTTTAGGGACCAAGTCCACGGCAGTCTCTGGGTAGACTTTGGTGTCTCCATGGATGCACACCACACTCAGGTGCTTATCAGGGATGAAGTCCCTATCAATCAGGCTGACACATACGGAAGTCACTGGACTCTCTGAGTCCAAGAGGGCCTGTGCTGGGCAGTCATTTACAACCACCGGGAACACCTGTGGTCCAGTCTCTTCGGCTGAGGTGGACACACACACAGGCTCTGCGCAGAGAGAGAGGGACCTGCCAACATCACGGCACATAGGTTCCCCCTCTAGTGAACAGCCGGCTGCAATTTCACGACATCTCCAACACTGTCCACCACAATCACCCTCCCATATGTCCCCTATAGCTGGAACGCTCTTACCGCGAGAGTTCAGCGTCCGGGAACTCTGAAGTGACGACCTCTCAGACGGCTGTACCTCAGGAGGACGTGCTCGGGTGTAGCGGTTCACTATCACCTTTTCAACTCCATAATCAGGTTTGCTGACTGCAGACTCCCAACTGTATCTCCAGTCACGAACTCCCCTGCACGGGCTGTCCCCGCAACACTCAGCCGGGTACGAATCTCCGCTTTCAACTTGGCATAGTCTTGGCTGTCCTGCTCGCTCAGGTCAGCATAGGCCACCTGGGGCACTCCAATCAGATAGGGTGCGACCATCATGGCCCACTCAGATAGGGGCAGATTCTCCTTCTCTGCCAGTTCCTCAAATCTAGTGAGATACACCTCCACATCATCACGAGGTGTCATCTTTTTCAGGGACCTAGTGAAAATATATCATTGCACTACCGTGGTGGTGCACAAGTAGGTTTCCCAACCCGTGTACAGTAAGATAGATAAACTTGGCACTCAACTTATAGATGATAATCCCAATTTATTATTGCAGTCACAGAACAGATAGACGTTTCGGTCCAATAGGGGCCTTCCTCAGTCTGACAGCAAAAATGCAGGATATTACAAACAAAAGAAAAACAATAAATAAAATTCTAACAAAACCATAACAAAAAGTACTATATACATATTTACATATGTCCAAAAAACCAATCTAGAGAGGGTAACAAGGAGGAGAGCGCCTGTGGTGGACTTTTTATATATTAGGTGAGGATATAGTTTAGTGCTGTGATAGGAAGGTACCAATACTTACCCGACTGCTTGTGACAAGAAGAGTAGTGTGATTGAAGGCAGCTTGCCTGAGAGGAGGATATAGTATTATATTACATTAATAAGCAAGTGTAGTCCTAAATAGGACAATAAAGGGTATATACCTAATCATGAGTAGAGATTTAATATTAAATACCTTAGTAGAAAGACACATCTATAGTTAGTTCTTGGTGGGCCTTCTTATGAGGTGATCTCTAGTAAAGATCTAGGATGTGAAGTAATAAATAATCTTATCTAATCATGAAAATAAAAAGGGAAAGGAGTAGTCTGTGGGTATGTCGGTAAAGAGACTTACATAATCCTGATCGGGATCAGATATAGTGGGCCACTGTGGCTCCTTAAAAGCCTAGAATATGGAGAAATATATGGTGTTGGAAAGGTGGAATAGGTCTTTAGCAAAATGCTCAAAGAGTAATAGCTTGTAGTTTATGGCAAAGGTAGGTTAAAGGGGTAACAATAATACATATAGCAGGGCTATCTGAGAATAATAGAGTGCAATGTATAAAACATGAGTAGGGACTGAGGTATTAAACAGATCCTAAGAGGTATGATAGCTTACTAAGGGAAGGTGGGTAGCTGGAGCACATTAATTGCGGTACTTACAATATAGGCGTCCGGTAGGGATATGTGTCTCTCCTCTGATGCGGTGTCCACCGCTTGTCAGGTGGAGAGACCGCGCCGTGCATTGCCTTAAAAAGGCAGAGGGAGGTGAGGAGGTGGCGTGTGACGTCACAGGAAGTGACGTTTTGCGTACCACTATGCGTTTCAGCGGGTATGGTGTCCGCTGAGGGGCATAGATGTATGCCAGACGCTAGCTGAGCGTGATAAATGAATTGAGGCTAGAAATCATGTGATGTATGGAGACAACGCAGTATGGAGGCTCAAAGTAAATGAAGTAAATTATGGAGGATGAGAGTCTTTTTGTGGATCTGTTAGATGAACTATGGGGCTAAAATAAAATACAGGGGGGAAGAAAGGGAGAGAATAGATCTATCTAAAATATAGAGTGAGGAAACCATAGGGTATGGTTGTGTCTAGTGAGTAAAAACCAGAGAAATAAGGAGTAATGATAATGATATATTTATTGTGGTCAGGAAAGTAATTGAAAAAGTACAGGAGAAGGGTGAACCGAAAATAACACAGGGTGCTGGAATGCAGTCGGGTAGGGAGTTCCAAGGGTGTGGGTCCTAGTTGACATATTCAATATAAACGACTCTGTAAAGGAAAGAACCAGAGTTAATACATTTGTAAATGAACCGCATGTCCGATACATATCGTGCTGAAGGGATACAGGAGAGAAGTTCACAAAAAGAGACATAATGGTATACTAAATGATACGTTATATAACCTGTCTATGGTTGTATGAGTATTAGACAATAAGGGTTGAACGTTCCAATAAGGCAAAAATTATTTAATACAACAATATATATTTTTTTATTTTAATTTTTAATGTATCCGATAGTGGACTCTGGATAACGGTGAGTGTTTTTAGATGAAGGAGTATAGATCGTACTCCCGGTTCAGACCCTTTGGTAAAAGGGTCTGTAATTCGTGTATCCAGTATGCCTCCCGTTTTTTGAGGAGGCGTATTCTATCCCCCCCTCTCCTGGGGGCATGTATCTGTTCTATCACCTGGAATTTTAATTGTGAGATCTGGTGACCTTTGGAGATGAAATGAGAGGGTAATGGAAGAAGAAGGTTTTTGCACCTAATAGTACTCTTATGTTTGGAAATCCTTTCCTTAATAGCCTGCGTGGTTTCTCCCACGTAGAGGAGGCCACATGGGCATTTGATCAGGTAGACCACAAACGTTGAGTTGCAGGTAGCGTAGCACTTGATGTTATAACTCTTGCCGGAGTGGGGATGGTGTATGATGTTACCTTTCATTACATTGTGGCATTGATTACAATGAAGGCAAGGGTATGTGCCTTTTTTAGGTGTGGATAGAAATCTCTGAGATTGTGTCGGTCTGTTATCTCCAATGTCCGCCCTGACCAGGTCGTCTCGGAGATTGGGTGCCCTTTTGAAGCACGGAAGGAAAGGATTACGAAATTCGGGTACTTCAGGGTGGGCCTTACTGAGAAGGCCCCAATGTCGTCTAATTGTCTTGTGAAGTACTCCCACAAAGGGATGATACGTGTGGACAAAAGGAATCCTTTTGCCCATCTGTGGATTTGGTCTGAAGGATGGTATCGCTGCCTCAGCTAGAAGGCTAGAGGGATACCCACGTTCTAGAAATTTATTGTGCATTTCCCTTTGACGGAGGGGGAGAGTGTCACTATTGGATACAATTCTCTGTAACCGTTTAAATTGTGAGCGTGGTATCGACTTCTTGGTTGCTGGTGGATGTAAACTGTTGAAGTGTAGTAAGCTGTTACGGTCGGTCTCTTTCGTAAAGAGGTCCGTGCTGAGATTGCCGTTAGCATCTTTAATTACTGTCATATCAAGAAAACTGATTTTTTTCTGGGCTTTCCGACATGGTGAAGGTCAGGCCTGGCCATGATTCATTTAGAGTGATGAAGAATTCCTTTAAGCTAGAAATGGGACCATCCCAGATGCAGAAAATGTCGTCTATGTACCTTTTCCATAGACGACAATGGGTGTGAAATAGGATATTGTTATAGACTATCTCATCCTCAAAGCGGGCCATGTAGCAGATAGCGTATGGGGGAGCAACGTTTGACCCCATGGCCGTACCCTTCACCTGTAGATAGAAGGATTCTTCAAATAGAAAAAAGTTTTTGGTTAGGACGATAGTCAACAATTCCACACATAGTTGGATGGAACCAGTTTGCATGTTAGACATTTGTAGTAATTGCCTGGCACAGGAGATCCCTTTCTCATGTGGTATTGAAGTGTAGAGGTCTTTGACGTCTAGTGTTACCAGAATAGATGTAGCAGTTAGTGTACCTAGTGAACCTATTGTTTTAAGAAAGTCGCCTGTGTCCAAAACGAAAGATGGGACTTTCCGGACCAACGGGGTGAGTATTTTCTCTAAGAAGATAGATAATGGTGATAGGATCGACTCCGTCGATGCGACTATGGGTCTGCCTGGGGGATTTTCCAAGTTTTTATGTATTTTTGGCAGGGTGTAAAACACCGGTATAATGGGATTTCTTTTCGTAAGAAAATCTTTAGTTTTTATGTCGATCACACCTAATTCAAGGAATCTCGATAGTACTGAATTAATTAGGTCTCTGGTGTCACTAGTGGGGTTCCTAGATAGTTTTACATAAACAGTGGTGTCATTGAGTTGTCGGTGGATTTCTTTAAGATAATCAGATCTATTCATTACAACTATGGAGCCGCCCTTGTCGGCCGGCTTAATAATGATAGTCTTATCTTCCCGTAGTGAGCGCAGAGCCTGTTGGTCAAGTGGATTAAGATTGGGATTCAGATGTAGTTTCCCATTCTCCATGTCGTGTCTCAGTTGTTTTGAGGCTTGGTCGACAAACTCAATGAATGCCTCCAGTGCATGAGACCTCGTGGTGGAATATAGGTGCTCTTAGTTCTAAGGCCTAATTTTGAAATAGAGAGTGATGTCTCATCATGTGGTAGTTCAGTACAGTCTTTGGTTGACTAGCGAAGTGAATCTCAAGCGGAGGTGAACTACCACATGATGAGACATCACTCTCTATTTCAAAATTAGGCCTTAGAACTAAGAGCACCTATATTCCACCACGAGGCTCTCATGCACTGGAGGCATTCATTGAGTTTGTCGACCAAGCCTCAAAACAACTGAGACACGACATGGAGAATGGGAAACTACATCTGAATCCCAATCTTAATCCACTTGACCAACAGGCTCTGCGCTCACTACGGGAAGATAAGACTATCATTATTAAGCCGGCCGACAAGGGCGGCTCCATAGTTGTAATGAATAGATCTGATTATCTTAAAGAAATCCACCGACAACTCAATGACACCACTGTTTATGTAAAACTATCTAGGAACCCACTAGTGACACCAGAGACCTAATTAATTCAGTACTATCGAGATTCCTTGAATTAGGTGTGATCGACATAAAAACTAAAGATTTTCTTACGAAAAGAAATCCCATTATACCGGTGTTTTACACCCTGCCAAAAATACATAAAAACTTGGAAAATCCCCCAGGCAGACCCATAGTCGCATCGACGGAGTCGATCCTATCACCATTATCTATCTTCTTAGAGAAAATACTCACCCCGTTGGTCCGGAAAGTCCCATCTTTCGTTTTGGACACAGGCGACTTTCTTAAAACAATAGGTTCACTAGGTACACTAACTGCTACATCTATTCTGGTAACACTAGACGTCAAAGACCTCTACACTTCAATACCACATGAGAAAGGGATCTCCTGTGCCAGGCAATTACTACAAATGTCTAACATGCAAACTGGTTCCATCCAACTATGTGTGGAATTGTTGACTATCGTCCTAACCAAAAACTTTTTTCTATTTGAAGAATCCTTCTATCTACAGGTGAAGGGTACGGCCATGGGGTCAAACGTTGCTCCCCCATACGCTATCTGCTACATGGCCCGCTTTGAGGATGAGATAGTCTATAACAATATCCTATTTCACACCCATTGTCGTCTATGGAAAAGGTACATAGACGACATTTTCTGCATCTGGGATGGTCCCATTTCTAGCTTAAAGGAATTCTTCATCACTCTAAATGAATCATGGCCAGGCCTGACCTTCACCATGTCGGAAAGCCCAGAAAAAAATCAGTTTTCTTGATATAACAGTAATTAAAGATGCTAACGGCAATCTCAGCACGGACCTCTTTACGAAAGAGACCGACCGTAACAGCTTACTACACTTCAACAGTTTACATCCACCAGCAACCAAGAAGTCGATACCACGCTCACAATTTAAACGGTTACAGAGAATTGTATCCAATAGTGACACTCTCCCCCTCCGTCAAAGGGAAATGCACAATAAATTTCTAGAACGTGGGTATCCCTCTAGCCTTCTAGCTGAGGCAGCGATACCATCCTTCAGACCAAATCCACAGATGGGCAAAAGGATTCCTTTTGTCCACACGTATCATCCCTTTATGGGAGTACTTCATAAGACAATTAGACGACACTGGGGCCTTCTCAGTAAGGCCCACCCTGAAGTACCCAATTTCGTAATCCTTTCCTTCCGTGCTTCAAAAGGGCACCCAATCTCCGAGACGACCTGGTCAGGGCGGACATAGGAGATAACAGACCGACACAATCTCAGAGATTTCTATCCACACCTAAAAAAGGCACATACCCTTGCCTTCATTGTAATCAATGCCACAATGTAATGAAAGGTAACATCATACACCATCCCCACTCCGGCAAGAGTTATAACATCAAGTGCTACGCTACCTGCAACTCAACGTTTGTGGTCTACCTGATCAAATGCCCATGTGGCCTCCTCTACGTGGGAGAAACCACGCAGGCTATTAAGGAAAGGATTTCCAAACATAAGAGTACTATTAGGTGCAAAAACCTTCTTCTTCCATTACCCTCTCATTTCATCTCCAAAGGTCACCAGATCTCACAATTAAAATTCCAGGTGATAGAACAGATACATGCCCCCAGGAGAGGGGGGGATAGAATACGCCTCCTCAAAAAACGGGAGGCATACTGGATACACGAATTACAGACCCTTTCACCAAAGGGTCTGAACCGGGAGTACGATCTATACTCCTTCATCTAAAAACACTCACCGTTATCCAGAGTCCACTATCGGATACATTAAAAATAAAAAAATATATATTGCTGTATTAAATAATTTTTGCCTTAATGGAACGTTTAACCCTTATTGTCTAATACTCATACAACCATAGACAGGTTATATAACGTATCATTTAGTATACCATTATGTCTCTTTTTGTGAACTTCTCTCCTGTATCCCTTCAGCACGATATGTATCGGACATGCGGTTCATTTACAAATGTATTAACTTTGGTTCTTTCCTTTACAGAGTCGTTTATATTGAATATGTCAACTAGGACCCACACCCTTGGAACTCCCTACCCGACTGCATTCCAGCACCCTGTGTTATTTTCGGTTCACCCTTCTCCTGTACTTTTTCAATTACTTTCCTGACCACAATAAATATATCATTATCATTACTCCTTATTTCTCTGGTTTTTACTCACTAGACACAACCATACCCTATGGTTTCCTCACTCTATATTTTAGATAGATCTATTCTCTCCCTTTCTTCCCCCCTGTATTTTATTTTAGCCCCATAGTTCATCTAACAGATCCACAAAAAGACTCTCATCCTCCATAATTTACTTCATTTACTTTGAGCCTCCATACTGCGTTGTCTCCATACATCACATGATTTCTAGCCTCAATTCATTTATCACGCTCAGCTAGCGTCTGGCATACATCTATGCCCCTCAGCGGACACCATACCCGCTGAAACGCATAGTGGTACGCAAAACGTCACTTCCTGTGACGTCACACGCCACCTCCTCACCTCCCTCTGCCTTTTTAAGGCAATGCACGGCGCGGTCTCTCCACCTGACAAGCGGTGGACACCGCATCAGAGGAGAGACACATATCCCTACCGGACGCCTATATTGTAAGTACCGCAATTAATGTGCTCCAGCTACCCACCTTCCCTTAGTAAGCTATCATACCTCTTAGGATCTGTTTAATACCTCAGTCCCTACTCATGTTTTATACATTGCACTCTATTATTCTCAGATAGCCCTGCTATATGTATTATTGTTACCCCTTTAACCTACCTTTGCCATAAACTACAAGCTATTACTCTTTGAGCATTTTGCTACAGACCTATTCCACCTTTCCAACACCATATATTTCTCCATATTCTAGGCTTTTAAGGAGCCACAGTGGCCCACTATATCTGATCCCGATCAGGATTATGTAAGTCTCTTTACCGACATACCCACAGACTACTCCTTTCCCTTTTTATTTTCATGATTAGATAAGATTATTTATTACTTCACATCCTAGATCTTTACTAGAGATCACCTCATAAGAAGGCCCACCAAGAACTAACTATAGATGTGTCTTTCTACTAAGGTATTTAATATTAAATCTCTACTCATGATTAGGTATATACCCTTGATTGTCCTATTTAGGACTACACTTGCTTATTAATGTAATATAATACTATATCCTCCTCTCAGGCAAGCTGCCTTCAATCACACTACTCTTCTTGTCACAAGCAGTCGGGTAAGTATTGGTACCTTCCTATCACAGCACTAAACTATATCCTCACCTAATATATAAAAAGTCCACCACAGGCGCTCTCCTCCTTGTTACCCCTCTCTAGATTGGTTTTTTGGACATATGTAAATATGTATATAGTACTTTTTGTTATGGTTTTGTTAGAATTTTATTTATTGTTTTTCTTTTGTTTGTAATATCCTTCATTTTTGCTGTCAGACTGAGGAAGGCCCCTATTGGACCGAAACGTCTATCTGTTCTGTGACTGCAATAAATAAATTGGGATTATCATCTATAAGTTGAGTGCCAAGTTTATCTATCTTACTTTTTCAGGGACCGTCTTACCGCCTTCTTTACAGCGGACAAGTCAGGTGCCTTCACAACATTACTCTGGGACGAGGTGCTGAGAGCTGCAATCTGCTCCAACACCCGGTTATTCTCCTGCTGCTGCTCAGGATTTGCTGCTGGTACTGCTGCATGCACTGCTGGTGCTGCAGCTCCATGGTCCGCTGGGCCTAGACCAGGTACTCAACGAGCCCCTCCATACTTCCGGACTTATCTGTCTCAACCACGGCAGTCTTATGTTGCACAATAACTTGCGCCATTTGTTCAAACAGCGCCTCCATGCTGTCATCCATGCTGTCAGACTTCTCTGTCTCAACAACGGCAGTCTTCACTCAAGACATACACACTCTACAGTCTTTTCCATAGAAAAATTCAGCTCTGCTGTGCAGACACTTTTTTTTTTTTTCTTTGCAAAGTCTATTAGGGCTCCTGTCTCTTTAAGACTGCTCCACAGACTTTTCTTTTGCTGCTGCACATTCCACAGTCATTTTCACAACAAGTTCAGCTTTGCTGTGCATACATTTTTCTCTGCAGACCCTATCAGGGCCACTGTCTCTCCAAGACTGCTCCAAACAGACGTTTCTGCTGACACACTTTTTTTTTTTTTTCTCTGCTGCTATTTCAACAGACTTTACCTTTATTGCTGTCTCTAAGCCTCTGTGCTGCATGCACACTCCAGCACTAACTGTATCAGCCACTGCGCTGCCCCAGCATTCTCCCCAATTGTAACATTTCCAGGGGTATAGCTCTAGGATCGCTGTCTGGTAGACAGAATGGCACGAAAACAGTTCATTCAGACAGCAGTTCTGGTGAAAACTGGCCGCAACCAGCTTTATTAAAGTCCACAGCAAACAGATAAAACAAAGCATAAACAGAAAACCTGGGCTTGTCTAGCCACTAACTACACATAGATAGATTGCCCTGTCTAACCGGGTACCGGCTCTAGCAGCCTGGCCCAAAACAACACATATGATATATGTTACCAGTATGGAGTTTCACAGATACTCCTCCTTGTGTCTGAAGGCACATCCAACGTCCAGACTTGAGAGAGATCCACTCCTATTCAGCCTCTATTCGCACGGATTCTCACTGAGACTACTCCTGTGTCCGGGGTACCTCCTGCACCCAGACTGAGATAGCTCACACTCCTGGAGACGCCTCTTGTGCCGGGACACCTCCCTGTGTCCAGACTAAAGACAGCTCCCAGATTGTGTTTGCAGACACCTACTTCTGGTCTCCTAATTAAGACCTGAGTAGTTTCAGGCCTGAGCTGCAAGTGTGTAATGAATGCAAGGTGTAGTGACCTTTCTCTACCACTAGGTTTACAAAGCCACACATTTCCCTTATACCTAGGTGAAATGTACACCCCATTCAACACATACTCCTTCACTGTCTCACAAAGTGTATAAACTATTCATATATGAATTGTGACATTTCCAGGGGATATAGCTCTAGGATCGCTGTCTGGGTAGACAGAATGGCACGAAAACAGTTCATTCAGACAGCAGTTCTGGTGTAAAACTGGCCGCAACCAGCTTTATTAAAGTCCACAGCAAACAGATAAAAATAAAGCATAAACAGAAAACCTAGGCTTGTCTAGCCACTAATTACACGTAGATCGATTTCCCTATTTATCCGGGTCCAGACTCTACCAGTCTGTGCCCAAAACAACACATATGATATATGTTACCAGTATGGAGTTTCACAGATACTCCTCCTTGTGTCTGAAGGCCCCTTCAGCGTCCAGACTTGAGAGAGATCCACTCCTATTCAGCCGCTATTCGCACGGATTCTCACTGAGACTACTCCTGTGTCCGGGGTACTTCCTGCACCCAGACTGAGATAGCTCCCACTCCTGGAGACGTTTCTTGTGCCGGGACACCTTCCTGTGTCCAACTGAGCGTGCTCCCACTCCTGGAGACTGCTTCTTGTGCCGGGACACCTTCCTGTGTCCAGACTAAGCCAGCTCCACTCCTGGAGACTGCTTCTTGTGCCGGGACACCTTCCTGTGTCCAGACTAAGCCAGCTCCCACTCCTGGAGACTGCTTCTTGTGCCGGGACACCTTCCTGTGTCCAGACTAAGCCAGCTCCACTCCTGGAGACTGCTTCTTGTGCCGGGACACCTTCCTGTGTCCAGACTAAGCCAGCTCCCTGAATGTGTTTGCAGACACCTACTTCTGGTCTCCTAATTAACAGCTGAACGGTTTCAGGCTTGAGCTGCAAGTGTGTGCTGAATGTGAGGTGTAGTGACCTTTCTCTACCACTAGGTTTACAAAGCCACACATTTCCCTTATACCATACAGCACAGTACCTAGGTGAAATGTACACCCCATTCAACACATATTCCTTCACTGTCTCACATATCCCCTCCCTCTTCTCCAGACCGGAGGGCTGGTCATCCAGACCGGAGGGCTGGTCAACAACCCAACAGAGACAGTGAACTGTGGACCAGTCATGGCCCTCATCAGCTTCTCTTCATCTGAAGCATCCGCACTACCCTGTACCCTCCCAGGCCTATGCTCTCTGCGGGCCTCGGGTATCCTGCACGGTTTCATCTTGACCTTAGGGCCGGACTCAGTTTCGATATAGTGCCTGGCCAAAGAAGCACGACCCGGCACATCAGAACACTTCTGCTGACTCTTCCTCAGAAACTCACGTACCTCCTCTGCTACCATGCATTCCTCATTTGCACTGGTTGCTTTATGGTCATCAGACGATTCACTATCACTATCACTATCCCTGTCTGACCCCTTTTTCTCAGCCACATCTGGCTCACTGTCAGGGCTATACACTTCATTTTCATTCACATCCTGCTCACTGTCAGGGTTATACAATTCATTTTCATTCACATCCTGCTTACTGTCAGGTTTATACAATTCATTTTCATTCACATCCTGATCTGGAACCTTAGTTAACATGTCATCCACAACATTAACTTCAACATCTGGTCCCTCAAGTATGTGACTATGTGACAACCCCAGCACTATACTTCTATATAGCTCAGGTACTAGGAGCTGACTCACGACCTCTCCCTGGACTTCAGTGTCGCTATACAATAGGCTATTGTCCATGGCAGCATGAGGAAACCTCTCCTCAGAGCCAGGCTCCTGGGAAACCTCATTTAGAACAATCATATCTTCCTGTGCCGTCCCAAGAGTGGGTCCTCGCCACTGCTCACCCTCAAAATTGTCACAGGACACAGGCAAGTCAGGGACACTCGGTTCCCGAGAACCACCATCCTCGTCTCCCAACATCACCTGCAAAGGAATTTCATCACTATCACAGTCATCATTATTATCAACATCATTATCATGACTATGATCAGTATCATCATCACTATCATGATCATCATCATTATCATTATCAGCATCAGCATCATTATCATGGTCATCATTATCATCATCATCACATAAGTTTAACGGCCCACTAGCATTGTGTTCCGCCCCTCGGGACTGCGCACCCTCAGTAGGAGCTTCATCACACTGTCCATCAGAAACATTTTTCCCCCAGAGATCCTTAGACTGGGGAAAGTCATTACCCAATATGACGGGTTGCACCAGGTTCTTCACTACCCCCACTTCACATGAAACCTCCCCGCGTTTGGGGATCAAGTCCACGACAGTCTCTGGGTAGACTTTGGTGTCTCCAAGGACGCACCCCACACTCAGGTGCTTATCAGGGATGAAGTCCCTATCAATTAGGCTGTCACATACGGAAGTCACTGGACTCTCTGAGTCCAAGAGGGTCTGTGCTGGGCAGTCATTTACAACTACGGGGACACCTGTGGTCCAGTCTCTTCGGCTGAGGTGGACACACACACAGGTTCTGCGCAGGGAGAGAGGGACCTGCCAACATCACGGCACATAGGCTCCCCCTCTAGTGAACAGCCGGCAGCAATTTCACGACATCTCCAACACTGTCCACCACAATCACCCTCCCATATGTCCCCTCGGGCCTGAACCCACTTATCAGCATACCCCATGTCCCCAACAGCTGGAACGCTCTTACCGGAGAGTTCGGCATCCGGGAACCCTGAAGTGACGACCTCTCAGACGGCTGTACCTCAGGAGGACATGCTCGGGTGTAGCGGTTCACTATCACCTTTTCAACTCTATAATCAGGCCTGCTGACTGCAGACTCCCAACTGTATCTCCAGTCATGAACTCCCCTGGCACGGGCTGTCACCGTAACACCCAGCCGGGTACGAATCCCCGCTTTCAGCTTGGCATAGTCTTGGCTGTCCTGCTCGCTCAGGTCAGCATAGGCCACCTGGGGCACTCCAATCAGATAGGGTGCGATCATCATGGCCCATTCAGATAGGGGCAGATTCTCCTTCTCTGCCAGTCCCTCAAACTTAGTAAGATATTCCTCCACATCATCACGAGGTGTCATCTTTTTCAGGGACCGTTTTACCGCCTTCTTTACAGCGGACAAGGGAGGTGCCTTCACAACATTACTCTGGGACGAGGTGCTGAGAGCTGCAAACTGCTCCAACAACCGGTTATTCTGCTGCTGCTGCAGGAGTTGCTGCTGGTACTGCTGCATGCACTGCTGGTGTTGCAGGCGCTGCTGCTCCATGCTCTGCTGCATGCTTCGCTGGGCCTGTACCAGGTACTCAATGAGCTCCTTCATACTGCCGGACTTATCTGTCTCAACCATGGCAGTCTTATGTTGCACATTAACTTGCGCCATTTGTTCAAACAGCGCCTCCATGCTGTCATCCATGCGTCAGACTTCTCTGTCTTAACAACGCAGTCTTCACTCAAGACATACACACTCTACAGTCTTTTCCATAGAAAAATTCAGCTCTGCTGTGCAGACACTTTTTTTTTTTTTTTTTCTGCAAACTCTATTAGGGCTACTGTCTCTTTAAGACTGCTCCAATCAGACGTTTCTCTTGACACACTTTTTTTTTTTTCTCTGCTGCTATTTCAACAGACTTCACCTTTATTGCTGTCTCTAAGCCACCGTGCTGCATGCACATTCCAGCACCATTTGTATCAGCCACTGTGCTGCCACATTCTCCACCAATTGTGACATTTCCAGGGATATAGCTCTAGGATCGCTGTCTGGGTAGACAGAATGGCACGAAAACAGTTCATTCAGACAGCAGTTCTGGTGTAAAACTGGCCGCAACCAGCTTTATTAAAGTCCACAGCAAACAGATAAAAATAAAGCATAAACAGAAAACCTAGGCTTGTCTAGCCACTAATTACACATAGATCGATTTCCCTATTTATCCGGTCCAGACTCTACCAGTCTGTGCCCAAAACAACACATATGATATATGTTACCAGTATGGAGTTTCACAGATACTCCTCCTTGTGTCTGAAGGCCCCTTCAGCGTCCAGACTTGAGAGAGATCCACTCCTATTCAGCCGCTATTCGCACGGATTCTCACTGAGACTACTCCTGTGTCCGGGTACTTCCTGCACCCAGACTGAGATAGCTCCCACTCCTGGAGACACTTCTTGTGCCGGACACCTCCTGTGTCCAGACTGAGCGTGCTCCCACTCCTGGAGACTGCTTCTTGTGCCGGGACACCTTCCTGTGTCCAGACTAAGCCAGCTCCACTCCTGGAGACTGCTTCTTGTGCCGGGACACCTTCCTGTGTCCAGACTAAGCCAGCTCCCACTCCTGGAGACTGCTTCTTGTGCCGGGACACCTTCCTGTGTCCAGACTAAGCCAGCTCCACTCCTGGAGACTGCTTCTTGTGCCGGGACACCTTCCTGTGTCCAGACTAAGCCAGCTCCCTGAATGTGTTTGCAGACACCTACTTCTGGTCTCCTAATTAACAGCTGAACGTTTCAGGCTTGAGCTGCAAGTGTGTGCTGAATGTGAGGTGTAGTGACCTTTCTCTACCACTAGGTTTACAAAGCCACACATTTCCCTTATACCATACAGCACAGTACCTAGGTGAAATGTACACCCCATTCAACACATATTCCTTCACTGTCTCACATATCCCCTCCCTCTTCTCCAGACCGGAGGGCTGGTCATCCAGACCGGAGGGCTGGTCAACAACCCAACAGAGACAGTGAACTCTGGACCAGTCATGGCCCTCATCAGCTTTCTCTTCATCTGAAGCATCCGCACTACCCTGTACCCTCCCAGGCCTATGCTCTCTGCGGGCCTCGGGTATCCTGCACGGTTTCATCTTGACCTTAGGGCCGGACTCAGTTTCGATATAGTGCCTGGCCAAAGAAGCACGACCCGGCACATCAGAACACTTCTGCTGACTCTTCCTCAGAAACTCACGTACCTCCTCTGCTACCATGCATTCCTCATTTGCACTGGTTGCTTTATGGTCATCAGACGATTCACTATCACTATCACTATCCCGTCTGACCCCTTTTCTCAGCCACATCTGGCTCACTGTCAGGGCTATACACTTCATTTTCATTCACATCCTGCTCACTGTCAGGGTTATACAATTCATTTTCATTCACATCCTGCTTACTGTCAGGTTTATACAATTCATTTTCATTCACATCCTGATCTGGAACCTTAGTTAACATGTCATCCACAACATTAACTTCAACATCTGGTCCCTCAAGTATGTGACTATGTGACAACCCCAGCACTATACTTCTATATAGCTCAGGTACTAGGAGCTGACTCACGACCTCTCCCTGGACTTCAGTGTCGCTACACAATAGGCTATTGTCCATGGCAGCATGAGGAAACCTCTCCTCAGAGCCAGGCTCCTGGGAAACCTCATTTAGAACAATCATATCTTCCTGTGCCGTCCCAAGAGTGGGGTCTCGCCACTGCTCACCCTCAAAATTGTCACAGGACACAGGCAAGTCAGGGACACTCGGTTCCCGAGAACCACCATCCTCGTCTCCCAACATCACCTGCAAAGGAATTTCATCACTATCACAGTCATCATTATTATCAACATCATTATCATGACTATGATCAGTATCATCATCACTATCATGATCATCATCATTATCATTATCAGCATCAGCATCATTATCATGGTCATCATTATCATCATCATCACATAAGTTTAACGGCCCACTAGCATTGTGTTCCGCCCCTCGGGACTGCGCACCCTCAGTAGGAGCTTCATCACACTGTCCATCAGAAACATTTTTCCCCCAGAGATCCTTAGACTGGGGAAAGTCATTACCCAATATGACGGGTTGCACCAGGTTCTTCACTACCCCCACTTCACATGAAACCTCCCCGCGTTTGGGGATCAAGTCCACGACAGTCTCTGGGTAGACTTTGGTGTCTCCAAGGACGCACCCCACACTCAGGTGCTTATCAGGGATGAAGTCCCTATCAATTAGGCTGTCACATACGGAAGTCACTGGACTCTCTGAGTCCAAGAGGGCCTGTGCTGGGCAGTCATTTACAACTACCGGGGACACCTGTGGTCCAGTCTCTTCGGCTGAGGTGGACACACACACAGGTTCTGCGCAGGGAGAGAGGGACCTGCCAACATCACGGCACATAGGCTCCCCCTCTAGTGAACAGCCGGCAGCAATTTCACGACATCTCCAACACTGTCCACCACAATCACCCTCCCATATGTCCCCTCGGGCCTGAACCCGCTTATCAGCATACCCCATGTCCCCAACAGCTGGAACGCTCTTACCGGGAGAGTTCGGCATCCGGGAACCCTGAAGTGACGACCTCTCAGACGGCTGTACCTCAGGAGGACATGCTCGGGTGTAGCGGTTCACTATCACCTTTTCAACTCTATAATCAGGCCTGCTGACTGCAGACTCCCAACTGTATCTCCAGTCATGAACTCCCCTGGCACGGGCTGTCACCGTAACACCCAGCCGGGTACGAATCCCCGCTTTCAGCTTGGCATAGTCTTGGCTGTCCTGCTCGCTCAGGTCAGCATAGGCCACCTGGGGCACTCCAATCAGATAGGGTGCGATCATCATGGCCCATTCAGATAGGGGCAGATTCTCCTTCTCTGCCAGTCCCTCAAACTTAGTAAGATATTCCTCCACATCATCACGAGGTGTCATCTTTTTCAGGGACCGTTTTACCGCCTTCTTTACAGCGGACAAGGGAGGTGCCTTCACAACATTACTCTGGGACGAGGTGCTGAGAGCTGCAAACTGCTCCAACAACCGGTTATTCTCCTGCTGCTGCAGGAGTTGCTGCTGGTACTGCTGCATGCACTGCTGGTGTTGCAGGCGCTGCTGCTCCATGCTCTGCTGCATGCTTCGCTGGGCCTGTACCAGGTACTCAATGAGCTCCTTCATACTGCCGGACTTATCTGTCTCAACCACGGCAGTCTTATGTTGCACATTAACTTGCGCCATTTGTTCAAACAGCGCCTCCATGCTGTCATCCATGCTGTCAGACTTCTCTGTCTTAACAACGGCAGTCTTCACTCAAGACATACACACTCTACAGTCTTTTCCATAGAAAAATTCAGCTCTGCTGTGCAGACACTTTTTTTTTTTTTTTCTGCAAACTCTATTAGGGCTACTGTCTCTTTAAGACTGCTCCAATCAGACGTTTCTCTTGACACTTTTTTTTTCTCTGCTGCTATTTCAACAGACTTCACCTTTATTGCTGTCTCTAAGCCACCGTGCTGCATGCACATTCCAGCACCATTTGTATCAGCCACTGTGCTGCCCACATTCTCCACCAATTGTGACATTTCCAGGGGATATAGCTCTAGGATCGCTGTCTGGGTAGACAGAATGGCACGAAAACAGTTCATTCAGACAGCAGTTCTGGTGTAAAACTGGCCGCAACCAGCTTTATTAAAGTCCACAGCAAACAGATAAAAATAAAGCATAAACAGAAAACCTAGGCTTGTCTAGCCACTAATTACACATAGATCGATTTCCCTATTTATCCGGGTCCAGACTCTACCAGTCTGTGCCCAAAACAACACATATGATATATGTTACCAGTATGGAGTTTCACAGATACTCCTCCTTGTGTCTGAAGGCCCCTTCAGCGTCCAGACTTGAGAGAGATCCACTCCTATTCAGCCGCTATTCGCACGGATTCTCACTGAGACTACTCCTGTGTCCGGGGTACTTCCTGCACCCAGACTGAGATAGCTCCCACTCCTGGAGACGCTTCTTGTGCCGGGACACCTTCCTGTGTCCAGACTGAGCGTGCTCCCACTCCTGGAGACTGCTTCTTGTGCCGGGACACCTTCCTGTGTCCAGACTAAGCCAGCTCCACTCCTGGAGACTGCTTCTTGTGCCGGGACACCTTCCTGTGTCCAGACTAAGCCAGCTCCCACTCCTGGAGACTGCTTCTTGTGCCGGGACACCTTCCTGTGTCCAGACTAAGCCAGCTCCACTCCTGGAGACTGCTTCTTGTGCCGGGACACCTTCCTGTGTCCAGACTAAGCCAGCTCCCTGAATGTGTTTGCAGACACCTACTTCTGGTCTCCTAATTAACAGCTGAACGGTTTCAGGCTTGAGCTGCAAGTGTGTGCTGAATGTGAGGTGTAGTGACCTTTCTCTACCACTAGGTTTACAAAGCCACACATTTCCCTTATACCATACAGCACAGTACCTAGGTGAAATGTACACCCCATTCAACACATATTCCTTCACTGTCTCACAGTATATATATATGTCACAATGACATGTATATATATATATATGTATTCTATGTGTGTATATTTAGTGTTTACAAGGAAATAAAGGTTTTTTTTAGTTGCGATATTTTGTTCCCATAGACTTACATTGGACTTCCAGTATCGTAATCGGATATCGACGATATTTAGTGATATCGGCGATACCATTTCAATACGATATTTTTAGATATCGAGCAGTATCGCTCAACACTACTTACAAATACTGATGTATAAATATGACTTTGGATCTCTACAAAAAAATATGCCAGTCATGGCAATTTATGCATTGAAGCTATGTGCAGATTTGTCTGGAAGTGCACTGGGGGCGTGTCAGTGCACTTAGAAGAAGCAGTCTTTGACACAACCCCTGTGCACTTCCATCCTAATTCTAGATTTTTTCATGATTGTCGAATCAAAACTCTACAATAAATCCATCATTTTTATTGAAGGAGGAACGTCTACACTGCCATAACACTACTTCCATTTGTATAAAAATGCTGACTGATTCCCTTTAATTCCTTCTGGAAGTGTAGCTTATGTGGTTATCCAGCTTTTTAGACCTTTTTTTAAAAAATCATGCAAATATTGGAAAACTAAATAGAAACTTTGCTTCCTTTTTTTCTCCATTAGATCTAGTATTGATGTTCCGGGTAGGGGGTCTTTTTGGTCTTTGTTTATAAGTAGCTGGCACATGACTACAGCATCCAGTGCTCCAGCAGTCTCGTGCCACATTACTGGCATCATGGCACACATCACAGAGTGTTGATGTCGGTACAATGACCGCGACCACTGATTACCTGCAGTGGTCATGTGCCGGCCGCTTATAAACAAAGGCCTGGAGGACCGCTGAAGAATCTTCACTGGATGTATGGGGGAATAAAGATGGGAGTATGGTTGCCTTCAGCATCAGTTCTTCTAGATCCACTTGCACACAGTTTATGAAGGCCCTCGACAAGGAGGTTGTTCCAAACATCTTGGAGAACTAACCACAGATTTGTGGATGTAAGTTTGCACAAATCCTTCTGTGTCTTTTGTAATTCTAGGCACATCTGATGTTGAGATCAGGGTCCTGTGAGGGCCATGTCATCACTTCCAGGACTCCTTCTTTATGCTGAAGATGGCTCTTAATGACATTGGCTGTATGTTTGGGGTCATTGTCCTGCTCCAGATTAAATCTTGAGTCAATCAAGTGTCTTCCTGATGGTTTTGCATGATGGATATTTATCTGTCTGTATTAATTAGCATTGAAAACACCAAGAAATGGGCAACATAGAGTACCATACACTTAAGGGTTGGTCAAGGAATTTTAGTGAAGCAGATGAAAGACATTACATGCTTACAACCCTTCAAAAGCAGATGATGTCCAGCAGTGAACTCAGCTACACCAATCTAATGTTCAGGGAAGTCGGGCCAGAAGTGGTCTGTATGGAAGAATTGCAGCCAGATACCATACCTTCAACAGGGAAGCAAGACCAAATGACTCCACTATGATGGAAAAAATAAGAAGTGGCGGGCAGAAAAATGGCAGCAGGTGCTCTGGACTGGTGAGATAAATGTGAAATATTTGGTTGTAACAGAAGGCAGTTTGTTTGCCCATGAGCTGGAAAGTGGCACAAAAATGGGTGTCTGCAGGCAAACGTAAAGCATCGAGGAGGTTGTTTGTGAATTTTGGGCTGCTTTTCAACAGAAGACGTTGGTAATATGGTCAGGACTAATAGAGTCATCAAAAGCAGGCAGATACTTATCCATCATGTAATTTCATCAAGAAGACGTCTGATTGGCTCGAAAAGTAATCTGCTGCAAGAAAAAGACTCCAAACATACAGCCAAAGTCATTAAGAACTATCTTCAGCATAAAGAGGAACAAGGAGCCCTGGAAGCGAAGCTATGACCCCACAGAGCCCTGATCTCAACATCATCGAGTCTGTCTGGAATTACATGAAGAGACAGAAGGATTTCCAAAAGACTACAGTCACAGATTTGTGGTTATTTAACCAAGATGTTTGGAACAACCTCCCTGCCAAGTTCCTTCAAAAACTGTGTAAACGCACCTTGAAAAATTGATGCTGTTTTTAAAGACAAATGGCGGTCACAGCAAATATTCGATTTAGACTTCTCTGTGTTCACTCATTTTGCATTTTGTTAATAGATAAGAATGACGTTTTAACACTTCTATTTTTCTAAGCATTCTTACTTTGCAGCATTTTATTTATACCTGCCTAAGACTTTTGCACAATACTGTGGACATATATACAGTATGCGCAAATTCTGTGTGTGAGCAATAGATTACTTACATCATTCTACATCCATCCGTGCAGCATTCATTCCCAGCACAGATCTTTCCTGCAGTAACATAGCATCCACTGTGTAACCAGCAGATCTGCAGGATTGATTTATATAACATCATTTATGCCATTTGTGTCCAATAGGAGGTAATAGAAAAACTCTACGGCCCCGATTCATCAAAGCGCTTTGAGCGCCCGTCTTGATGAAGGCTGCACTGGCGTAAAATGCTCTAAATTCATTAAAAGGGACTTGCCTCTTAATGAATTTGGAGCATCTTTTAGCTAATATGCGCCGCTACAAGAAATAGTACTCAATTAGGGGACTGGAGTACATTTTTTCTCAATTTTTTGGTGTTAGTAATGATGACTACGTCAGCTCTGCTTAACCATACCCCTTCTAGGCTAAGATCTCCCACAGTTCAAAAAGTTAATATAGCTGATCGGACCTGGGGTAAAAAGGCCAAAAGTTGAGCAGTTACAGGCTGCAAAACAAAATGAAACTGGTAAGAATAGCTGGATGAATTGAGACCACAGTTTTTTGGCAATAAAATATTATATTTACATAGTAAGTGTTTTTCATTATTTTCGATAGGACACCGTAATAGAAAGGTAAGAAATGCCGTATAATGCGGTGAAAGTCTTGATCCTGATTTATCTTAAGTGTGAACTGGACAACCTGCCTGGACTAATTTTTGTGTTTTAAAATATATTTAAAGTATCTCGTTATTAAGATGTTAGGATGAAAATACATCAAGAAAAATCTCTAACTATAGCGCCCTCTGTCCCATCCACTCAGTACTCTTCTCCATGCAGGCTGCATTCACAAAGTTATAGGTTTTGACTCCTCACCTGATCACGGGGTCTTCCTCATCCTCCTCATCCTCCTCTATTGCGACCTCACTGGATAAGAACATAATATAAGCTCTTATATGAATAGTAGTAGCCAGTGGAAATATACAGAGATGAGGGAACTATAGAGGCAGATACACAGCAGGACACACCTTCTCATTTAAAGATTTTTCTGCATTTTCATGACTATGAAAATTGTACATTTACACTGAAGGCATCAAAACTATGAATTAACACATATGGTATTATATACTTAACAAAAAAGTGTGTAACAACTGAAAATATGTCTCATATTCTAGGTTCTTCAAAGTAGCCACCTTTTGCTTTGATGACTGCTTTGCACACTCTTAGCATTCTCTTGATGAGTTTCAAGAGGTAGTCACCGGAAATGGTTTTCACTTCACAGGTGTGCCCTGTCAGGTTTAATAAGTGGAATTTCTGGCCTTATAAATGGGGTTGGGACCATCAGTTGTGTTGTGCAGAAGTCTGGTGTATATACAGCTGATAGTCCTACTGAATAGACTGTTAGAATTTGTACTATGGCAAGAAAAAAGCAGCTAAGTAAAGAAAAACAAGTGGCCATCATTACTTTAAGAAATGAAGGTCAGTCAGTCCGAAAAATTGGGAAAACTTCGAAAGTGTCCCCAAGTGCAGTTGCAAAAACCATCAAGTGCTACAAAGAAACTGGCTCACATGAGGATCGCCCCAGGAAAGGAAGACCAAGAGTCAACTCTGCTTCTGAGGATAAGTTTATCCGAGTCACCAGCCTCAGAAATCGCAGGTTTACAGCAGCTCAAATTAGAGACCAGGTCAATGCCACACAGAGTTCTAGCAGCAGACACATCTCTACAACAACTGTTAGGAGGAGACTTTGTGCAGCAGGCCTTCATGGTAAAATAGCTGCTAGGAAACCACTGCTAAGGACAGGCAACAAGCAGAAGAGACTTGTTTGGGCTAAAGAATACAAGGAATGGACATTAGACCAGTGGAAATCTGTGCTTTGGTCTGATGAGTCTAAATTTGAGACCTTTGGTTCCAACCACCGTGTCTTTGTGCGACGCAGAAAAGGTGAACGGATGGACTCTACATGCCTGGTCCCCACCGTTTAGCATGGAGGAGGAGGTGTGATGGTGTGGGGGTGCTTTGCTGGTGACACTGTTGGGGATTTATTCAAAATTTAAAGCATACTGAAGCAGCATGGCTACCACAGCACCTTCAGCGGCATGCTATTCCATCCGGTTTGCATTTAGTTGGACCATCATTTATTTTTCAACAGGACAATGACCCCAATTACACCTCCAGGCTGTATAAGGGCTATTTGACCAAAAAAGAGAGTGATGGGGTGCTACACCAGATGACCTGGCCTCCACAGTCACCAGACCTGAACCCAATCGAGATGGTTTGGGGTGAGCTGGACCGCAGAGTGAAAGCAATAGGGCCAACAAGTGCTAAGCATCTCTGGGAACTCCTTCAAGACTGTTGGAAGACCATTTCCGGTGACTTCCTCTTGAAGCTCATCAAGAGAATGACAAGAGTGTGCAAAGCAGTCATCAAAGCAAAAGGTGGCTACTTTGAAGAACCTAGAATATAAGACATAATTTCATTTGTTCCACTCTTTTTTGTTAAGTATATAATTCCACATGTGTTAATTCATAGTTTTGATGCCTTCAGTGTGAATGTACAATTTTCATAGTCATGAAAAATCTTGAAATGAGAAGGTGTGTCCAAACTTTTGGTCTGTACTGTATGTATATATATATATATATATATATATATATATAAACCACAGACCAGTACAAAGGAGTGCAGCTCAACTTTTCTTAGAACTTACAAGATAGTCTTCAATTTTGGCCGCCATGTATGAAGGGGAAATTTATCATGTCTATAATAAAGAACAGAAAGTAGGTTAGAATTATTGATACATTGTCCTGTCTGAATTTCAAAGAATATCTTCATAAAAATGATATAGTAAAACACATGACTATTGCTCTTCTCTTCCCCATGGATTATAATCGCACGTATCGTAAACTATTCCTATATCCTACTGCCAAGAAGGCGTCGCATTGTGAGATAAATACCTGAATGCCCATGGTGTTAGATGCACTCTCATTTTCCATCTAAAACAGAGCCATAATATGGTCACAAGATAGATCTGATCAATCAGACACATCATTCTGAATAATGAATACTCGGACATGTTTATCATATTAACTTGTCTCCAATGGAATCAGCTAAATAATAAATGTCAGTAGGTCAATGCATGATGCGGGTGACACTACACTATACATATGGGCTTCAGAGAAAGAACTAAGAGTCGTCCAGCGGTTGTCTGTTCTCTTGCAAACATTAAGGCCGCGTTCACATGTTGAGTATTTGATCAGCATTTTACATCAGTATTTGTAATCCAAAATCAGGTAATAAGTTTAATATAGACACGTCACCACTTCTGCATTTTTCACCCACTTCTGGTTTTGTCTTACAAATACTGATGTATAAATATGACTTTGGATCTCTACAAAAAAATATGCCAGTCATGGCAGTTTATGCATTGAAGCTATGTGCAGATTTGTCTGGAAGTGCACTGGGGGCGTGTCAGTGCACTTAGAAGAAGCAGTCTTTGACACAACCCCTGTGCACTTCCATCCTAATTCTAGATTTTTTCATGATTGTCGTATCAAAACTCTACAATAAATCCATCATTTTTATTGAAGGAGGAACGTCTACACTGCCATAACACTACTTCCATTTGTAAAAAATGCTGACTGATTCCATATAATTCCTTCTGGAAAAGTAGCTTATGCGGATATCCAGCTTTTTAAAGCTTTTTTAAAAAAGTTTTGGAAAACTAAATAGAAACTTTGCTTCCTTTTTTTCTCCATTAGATCTAGTACTGATGTTCCGGGTAGGGGGTCTTCTTGGTCTTTGTTTATAAGTAGCTGGCACATGACTACTGCATCCAGTGCTTCAGCAGTCTCGTGCCACATTACTGGCATCATGGCACACATCACAGAGTGTTGATGTCGGTAGAATGACCGTGACCACTGATTACCTGCAGTGGTCATGTGCCGGCCGCTTATAAACAAAGGCCTGGAGGACCGCTGAAGAATCTTCACTGGATGTATGGGGGAATAAAGATGGGAGTATGGTTGCCTTCAGCATCAGTTCTTCTAGATACACAGTTTGCACACAGTTTATGAAGACCCTCGACAAGGAGGTTGTTCCAAACATCTTGGAGAACTAACCACAGATTTGTGGATGTAAGCTTGCACAAATCCTTCTGTGTCTTCTTGTAATTCCAGGCACATCTGATGTTGAGATCAGGGTCCTGTGAGGGCCATGTCAACATTTCCAGGACTCCTTCTTTACGCTGAAGATGGCTCTTAATGACATTGGCTGTATGTTTGGGGTCATTGTCCTGTTCCAGATTAAATCTTGAGCCAATCAAGTGTCTTCCTGATGGTTTTGCATGATGGATATTTATCTGTCTGTATTAATTAGCATTGAAAACACCAAGAAATGGGCAACATAGAGTACCATACACTTAAGGGTTGGTCAAGGAATTTTAGTGAAGCAGATGAAAGACATTACATGCTTACAACCCTTCAAAATCAGATGATGTCCAGCAGTGAACTCAGCTACACCAATCTAATGTTCAGGGAAGTCTGGCCAGAAGTGGTCTGTATGGGAGAATTGCAGCCAGATACCATACCTTCAACAGGGAAGCAAGACCAAATGACTCCACTATGATGGAAAAAATAAGAAGTGGCGGGCAAAAAAATGGCAGCAGGTGCTCTGGACTGGTGAGATAAATGTGAAATATTTGGCTGTAACAGAAGGCAGTTTGTTTGTCAATGGGCTGGAAAGTGGCACATAATGGGTGTCTGCAGGCAAACGTAAAGCATCGAGGAGGTTGTTTGTCCATTTGGGGCTGCGTTTCGGCAGAAGAAGTTGGTAATTTGGTCAGGACTAATAGAGTCATCAAAAGTAGGCAGATACTTATCCATCATGTAATTTCATCAAGAAGACGTCTGCTGCAAGAAAAAGACTCCAAACATACAGCCAAAGTCATTAAGAACTATCTTCAGCATAAAGAGGAACAAGGAGCCCTGGAAGCGAAGCTATGACCCCACTGAGCCCTGATCTCAACATCATCGCGTCTGTCTGGGATTACATGAAGAGACAGAAGGATTTCCAAAAGACTACAGTCACAGATTTGT